>JAOXJP010286105.1:0-19146 GCA_025762735.1 Platanus orientalis | reverse complement strand
TCCTTTATTGATGGAAGCTGCTTAAAACTCTCACTCCTCTCTCCATTCTATCTCGATTATTCCAAGTATTTCTGAAATTTTTCATGTTGACTTAAATTATAATAATTCTTTTTCCCTTTAATCTTTCTGTGCTTAGTAGTTATGTTTGTTTGCCCTTTAATTCCACTACTTCTGGTTCTTTTTTTGTATATCAGAAATGTGGATTGTCCGGGTCATGTTGTTTAGGAAATTTCTGGAGTTGAGAGGTCTTCTATTGCAAGGGGAGTTTTAGAGTCTTTCCCATAAAGAAATGGATTGATAAATTTCTGGGTAAACTTGGTTTTAATGTTTGCAGTAAAGAACGGAACGGGGTTCTACTATTGGATTATATGGACGTGAAAAAAGAGCTTCTGAAGAAATATGTTAGTAAAGGATGAAAGGGGAAGAGAAAATTGAAGAATTTAGAGTGAGACTATAGTGTGCAATGTGGGGGCTAAAAGGTCTAACAAGGCCAAGAATCAAGTTAGAAGATGAAGTTATTATCTTAGAATGTTAGGGGGCTGAGAGGTGTAAAAAAAGAAGGTTGATTTACAAATGTACCTCGAAGTACAAGCCAAATGTGATCATTTTCCAAGAAACAAAAAAGAATCATTAAAGGAGAAGTTGATTGAAAGTGCTATTGGCCAAGTTATCAAACTAGTGCGTTATTCCAACCAGGGGCACGGTGGGTGGCATTCCTCTTGCATGGAATCCGATGGTGGTTAGAAAAACGGATGTTGTGATGGAATTTTTCCATTTCTATCAAACTAGTGGATATTGTGTTGGGTTTGAGTGGATGTTTACAGGTGTTTATGGTTCTTTTGTGTCCCAAAATCGCAATGATATTTAGGAAGAGCTTTATGGTATTAAAAGGAGTTGGTTGGGATCTTGGGTGGTAAGAGGTAATTTCAATGTGATTAGATTTATGCACAAGAAAAATAAAGCTAGCTGAATCACGAGAAGTATGCCCGACTTTTGCAAATTGGTTCACTTTTGTTCTCTTTGGGATAGTCCTCTAACTAATGCTAGTTATGCTTGGTCAAATGGTCAGGAAAATCCAACCATGTATCGTTTAGATAGATTCATTGTTTCTAATTGTTGGAAGGACCTTTTATGACCAGTTTTTCTAGGAAGCCCTTCTTAAAGTTGCATCAAACCAATGGCCCATCATGTTGAGTACATCTTCAAGGAACTATGGCCCAACCCCTTTTTGATTTGAAAATAATTGGACTCTCCATCCATCTCTCAAAGATATTGTAGAAGGTTGGTGGAAGGAATGCGAGCATGGTTGGGAAGGTTTTCGGTTTATGAAAAAGCTTCAATATGTTAAGAAGAAGCTTATTGTGGAGCAAGGTTACTTTTGGAAGGATTAATGAGAATAGAGGTAGAATCTGGGATAAAATCCAAATGTTAGATTAGAATATAGAGTTGGAGGAAGGTCTTCCTCTTCCTTTGGAGGTTGTTGACAAAAATCTCTTATTGGGGAAATAGAAGTGTTATTAATGGGTGAAGAAATTCATTGGAAGTAAAGAACTAAGTATTGTTGGTTAAACGAGGGTGATGGGAATTTGAAAATTTTCCATAAGATTGCTAGCGAAAGTAAAAGACAAAGTGTGATCTTGAGGTTGAATGTCCAAGGGGTGGAGGTAGAGGATTTGGGGTTAATTAAGGATGAAGCTATTAGATTTTTCTCTTCTCCGTATGCGAAGTATCAAAATGAGAAACCTCTCATTGAAAACCTATTATCGGAGTGTTTGGATATGGAAAAGGTTAGATATATTGAAGGATATTTTTTTGAAGAGGAAGTCAAAGAGGCCATTTTTAGCATGGAAAAGATAATCCTCTAGGACACGACGGATTCTCTATACCCTTCTATCAAGAATGTTTGGAAATATTGAAAGATGATTTGATGTAAGTGTTTTCTGAATTTTTTGAAGGAGGCACCATTAACAAGGGCATTAAGGCTACTTTTATTGTTCTTACCCCCAAGGAGGCGGCTAAGGATCTATCGGATTTCAAGTCCATCAGTCTTGTAGGAAATCTTTATAAAATCATTGCAAAAGTTTTATCATTGAGATTTAGGGGTTTTATAGACGAGGTGGTTTCTAATTCTCAAGGAGTTTTTGTAAAAGGGAAACAAATAACCAATGGTATTCTCATTGCAAATGAGTGTCGATTGGAAAAAAAAAATCAAAAAATTGGTTTGTAAAATTGACATGGAAAAAACCTATGACAGAGTGAACTGGGATTTTCTCTGTTGGGTTCTTACAAAAAAGTTTTGGAGAAAAATGGATTTGTTGGATCAGGAGTTGTCAGGACCATCATCATTTCTTAGCTATACTTAAAGGAGTTTCAAAGTGATTATCTGGGTCTTCTCGTGGGTTAAGATAGGGCTATTTGTTATTCCCTTTTTTGTTCACTATAGTAGTTGTTGCTTTTAGCAATCACTTGTTGAAAGCTATTGAGTGTGGCTTCTAAAAGGTTTCTCTACAGGTAGGAATAGATTCCAAATATTGCATCTTCAAGTCGCAAATGACACCATAAGTTTTATTGATGTTAAGGAAGTGCAAATGTTAAATCTAAAATTTGTTTTGAGGATTTTTTTAGACCATCTCAGGCCTTCAAGTAAATCTCTCCAAATCAAGTATGACAGGTATTATTGTAGACCTTTAGGATCTTTCTAGTTATACAAATTTGATGAGGTAGACCTTTAGTGGATGGAGAAGTACAAGCCTTTATGGAAGCCAATACTAAAGTTTTTGAAGAGAACCAAGTGATAGAGTTACTGCCTACAGTTTTTAGGCTTTATTTTTAGTGTTTTTTTTTTTAAATATTTTAGGAGGGTTTTAGTAGTGGATTTAATGTAATAAGGCCATTAGAGTCAAGTTAGAAAGTTGGTAGGGAGTTGCATTAGTTTAGAAGAAGTTTATGACTGTTTTTAGATTTTTTAGAATTTTTTTTGAGCTGATTGTATAAGAGGGGTATTTTGGTCCAATTTGGTCAAATTTCAAGTTTTTTATTGTAAATATGTCATAAAGACCTCTTGTACGATAGTTGAAGAAGAATTATGAATTGAAGTTTTTTGAAGCCCATTGTTTGGCTATATCTCTATACCTCTCACGGTTAGGTGAGTTCTTTATTTTCTTCTTCTTTCTTCTCCTCTCTTCTCTAATCTCTTCTCTTTTATGTTTACTTTACTCTTGAATCTTTTTTAAAGATTTTTGCAGAGAATTCAGGTCCATTTTGGAGCCATTCAAAGAATGCATTATGTGCATTATTCCTTCCAAAAAATTGAAAAAAATGAGAAAATCATGTTTGGAAAATAAGAATACATTCCAAGAATGGCTCCACAAATTGTATCCTGGTAAGATTTTTTGACACTAAAATTAGTAGTGCCAAAAAAAGAAAAGAATGGATTCTTTGTGTTTGCACGCGCAGGACTTGATGGGCTGTCAAACTCCATCAACGAGCTTTAGTTATAACTTATAAGTTAACACCACTCAACTCTCCCGCATCCACGACAAAGGAAAAGCAAGCTTCAGTGTGAGAGAAGTGGAGAGGAAGACTAACCTGCCCCAAGAATGCC
This sequence comes from Platanus orientalis, assembly GCA_025762735.1. Lineage (NCBI taxonomy): Eukaryota > Viridiplantae > Streptophyta > Magnoliopsida > Proteales > Platanaceae > Platanus > Platanus orientalis. The sequence continues at coordinate 15,542 of JAOXJP010286105.1, read as the reverse complement.
CTATCTCTCTAATGAGCAAAGTCCATTTTTTTCTCAGGTGTTTGGTATTCTTCCTTCCCTCTCTCTCTCAAACGGTTTCAGAGTTTCTCTCTCTCATCTCTTTAATTTGGTTTCTCTCTTTTTCTTTTGAGTCTCTTTCCCTCTTCCGCTCCATTTCTCTCATTTTCTCTATTTCTTTGTCTTCAATTCCTCTCTCCCTCTAAAATACCTAGCAAACAGGGCGGAAGTGTTTTGTGCCTTGAACTGCTCCACTCCATAAAACCATCAATCAATGTGTTAGAAGTAACCATGTTAGTAAACATCTTTAGCCTGCATTTGGGAAATTCTTATGCTCCACCATGTTTATTGCAGCCACTGAGAATAACAATTTCATTCATGCGGAAATGTCTTTGATTTCTCTATTTCTGTAAATTTTGCATTCTCATGTTTCTTACCAAGATTGGAACCAAGCTGAACTAATTTCATTGTATTTCAATCATGAATGAATAGCAATATAAGTAAGACATCTTATACTCTGATTTTGTCTAAGTAGCCACTGAGACCCGATACCTGAATGCTAGCAAACGAGAGCTCTCTGCTCCCCACAAAGTTCATCTAAAAATCCTGATCCAGCACCATCTAAAAAGAAGCCTTATCACCAATTCCTCCAGTTTAATCTTTAGGAGCTTAAGTCAACTATTGGGAACTTCAGACCTGACAGTATTCTTGGGGAAGGTGGGTTCGGATCTGTTTTTAATTCAAATGATGGATAAAAGAGAATGGGACAACTCTTGCAAAACCTGGCTTAAGCGGTCAAAAGTTTGAAGCTAAATGCCTTTAGGGCCATAGATAATGCGGAAAAAATTAGGTGCAAATGAATTTTGTGTAAATGGTGCCAAGGTGCGGACACATGAATGTCGAAAAGTGACAAGTGTGCCTCTAAAAGGTATAAATCACTTTTCGAATCAGCACCCTGGTGCCGTTTGCACCTGTTTGCATGAAATTGATTTGTACCTAATCCTAGCCCTAGATAATGGGTGCTTAGTAGATTATCTTCTCTAAAATTAATACCTAATCCTAGCCCTAGATAATGGGTGGTTAGTAGATTATCTTCTCTAAAATTAATAGATTGGTGCTAGAAACAGAATTTCTGGTACGGTGCTACATTGTGGGGCATAATAATTTCCTAAATGCAGGCTGAGGTCGACTTCCTTGGACAACAACAATCCCACCCTCCTTGCACAACCCACTTATCAACATGTGTCAATTGGAAAAAATATGCATTTTCAACATATGGTTGGCAAACTATATTCTGCTTTAGAAAACCAAAAAAGTGGATTCTAGAATGAATATTGCCAAATGATGGCTCGGATACAGAATAGTTTCAAAAAATGTAAAATTGACAGAATCCATTTTATTAATTCCGGAAGAGAATCCGGAGAAGGGTTCCCAATTGGACCACTGGACCATTTTTTATTCTTTTTTAATCTTCTTTTCTTACATTCTTCTACAATCTACTTTGTTCTTACATGTCATCCCCTACCTCCATTCTTTTCTTCTTATTCTTCACATTCTTTATACACTTTTCTTTGGTACATAAAATTTTTCAGCAAACCTTCTTTTTTGAATTACTCCATCATCTTCCCTTTAAAACCTAATTCTTTTTAGGTTTATTCATTCTATACCCTAACATACCTATCTACATCAAAAGCCCCAATTTCAAACCCTAATTTCTAGGTTTTTTTGAAGTTGTCACATTTCTTGAACCCTAAACCCAACTTTCTTGAAATTTTAGTCCCCTTTTAATCTTTTGCATTTTTCCTTGATTTCTATTTAATTTTCTTAGATTTCTTGTTTTCCTTTGATAATTCAATCATTCTTGAATTGGTTTATTTGATTCTTGATTAATTTCTTTAAAGATTTGGTTTCTTAAATACTTTCTATAAATTTTCAACATTGTTTAGTTTCAAGAAACATTCTTTTGGGCTTTTGTGGTTAAATAATTCTTGTAGGAATCCTTTCCTGTTGGATGCTACATTAAGATTTCTTTGATTTCTTTGGTTGCAATGTGGAGAATTGGCTTTTGAAATGTCTCCCTTTGGGTGGAACCCCAAGATCCCTTTCTTTCTGGTACCTTGTGGTGGAGAAGTTTCTTATAATATTTGTTATGAACTATACATATGTTTCGTAGTACTGTTTTGTTGGGGTCTTTGTGTTTGATACTTAGGATCCATGTCTTACATCAATACACATGTTTATGTCTATGATACAAGATTCTAAATACTATGCCATTGAGAAAATAAAACTTGAAGGTTGATCCACTTGAAGTATTTGGTGCAATCCGGTTAAGGTTTGTATGCAAGCAGGAGGAAGAAAAAAAAAAGGAAAGAGAGAGAGAAGAAACAATTGAGAAGAATCATGTGTTAGAATATATTACTCTTAACGACACATTAAACTTATATATATATATATATATACGACTGATATACTATATACAGTATGTATATGATATGTGTGCGATACATGAGTGACATAAATACCCTCAATACACTTCTACACTCCCCCTTAAGTTAAGAAATAGATATCTATCATTTCCAACTTGCCAACAACATCAATAAACCTTGTGCCAGGTAATCTTTTTGTTAGAACATTTGCCAGTTGATCTCCTGTTTTCATAAAGGAAGTGAAAATATATCTATGCTGCAGTTGCTCCTTAATAAAATGACGATCCACCTCAATATGTTTCTTTCTATCATGCTGTACTGGATTGTGTGCAATGCTTATAGCAGCTTTGTTGTCACAATATAAGACCGTGGGAGGAGATACAAGGAAACCCAATACAACCAACAACATTTTTTAGCCACAATAATTCACAAACACCATGTGCTATAGATCTGAATTTTGCCTCTACACTAAATTTGGCCACTATAGCTTGTTCTTACTCCTCCAGGTAACCAAATTGCCTTCCACAAAGGTGTAATAGCCTGAAGTAGAAGTTTCCACCCTTAGATGTCCATGCGAAGAATAAAAGACTCATTTCCTTGGGTACCCCTTGAGATATTTAAGAATCTGATAGGTAGCCTCTATATGAGCAAGAGTAGGGGCATGCATGAACTGACTGACAACACTGACTGCATAAGCAATGTCTGATCAAGTCAATAATAAATATATGAGGCGCCCCACAAGTTGTTGGTATCTCCCTGCATCAATTAAACGATTATTGTGATCTTCTTTAAGCTTGTGATTTGGATCAATGGGAACAACTATTGGTTTGCAACCAAGCATTACAGTCTCCTTTAAGAGGTCCAACACATACTTCCTTTGGAATAAAAAAACTTCTCATTTTAATCTTACAACTTCAATACCCAAAAAATACATGAGCTGCCCCAAATCTTTAATTTCAAACTCCTTGGTTAATTGTGCCTTCAATAGTTTCACCTCAGAATCATCATTACCTATAACAACTATGTCATCAACGTAGACAATCAAAGTTGTAAACTTCCTTTGTTCCTGTTTAACAAATAAGGTGTAATCACTCTAGCACTAGGTGTACTCATAATTCACCAGAGTAAGTCTGAATGTGTAAAACCAAGCCCTAGGTGATTGTTTTAGGCCGTATAATGCCTTTGTTAGTTGACAAACTTTTCCTTTCCCTTTGGAAAGCCGAAAACCAGGAGGAGGTTGCATAAAAATTTCATTTTGTAAATCTCCATTTAAGAAAACTTTTTTACATTGAACTGGTATAAGGGCCATCTCTGTGTGGCAGTGAGAGAAATAACAACTTTAACAGAATTCATATTAGCCATAGGTGCGAACATCTCCTGATAGTCAATACCATACATCTGGGTGTAACCCTTTGCAAAAAGTCTTGCCTTATACCTTTTTATGGTACCATCAACTTTGTATTTAACAATGAACACCCACTTACAGCCAACCGGTTCTTTTCCTCGAGGAAGATCAACAATTTCCCAAGTATGATTCTTCTCAAGGGCTCTCATCTCCTCTTTCCATTGTAGCTTTCCAGTGAGGTTGTGAAAAAGCCTCTGACACACTGCGAGGTATAGATTTTAAAGACAAAATAGAGGAAAAACTACAGAAAAAGAGAGATAACTGGTTTAGTGAAACAAAGTTAGAGATAGGGTGTTGGGTACAGGACCTCACACCCTTGCGAATAACAATGGGAATATTAGAATCATCAAGTAAAGGGACTGAATGAGAGACACTCAAAGGGAGAGTAATAATGATTCAGAAAGACCCAAAGAGACCTCTTGACCAGGATCTTGAGATGATAGATTATTCTTTTCCCGTTGCTTTTCTCTCCTCGAGTATACCTTCAACTCTTTCTCCCCTTTGTCACCAACATCATGAGGACTACCACCACAATAAAAAAGGTATGAAGGAATAAGAATAGGTTGGGGAGACATAGAAGACATCTCTTCACCAATATTCTCCCCCTGAAGAGAAGTCTTCTGGGTAGAAAAGAAATGAATGTCCTAGAAAAAAGTGACATCCTTGGACACAAGACACCTCCTAGGATAATGATGATAGCATTTATACCCCTTTTGAATTGCAGCATATCCAAGGAAGATGCACTTAAGTGCTTTGAGTTCTAATTTATTACGATCATATTTGAGAATATGAACAAAGCATATGCATCCAAATGTCTTAGGAGGAGTAGAAAACAGAGTTGAAGAAGGTGAAAGAAGTTTGAGGAGAGTTTTATACTGAAGAACTCGAGAGCGCATGTGATGTGATTCATTAAGAAAATCACAGTCTGTAAACCCTCATACCAGAAAGTTTTTGGAACATTCATGGTAAACATGAGTGCCCTAGTGATTTCAAGCAAGGGACAATTTTTTCTTTCAGTTACACCATTTTGCTCGTGTGTGCCAGGACATGTAGTCTAGTGAACAATACCAGACTCATCGAAGAAAGAAGGAAGACCACCAAATGGATACTCCCTCCCATTATCTGAACGAAAGGTACGGATTTTAGCATCAAACTGTGTGGAGACCATATGAACAAATGACTTAACAATAGAGAATACATCACTTTTTGTTTGTAATAAATATACCCACGTAGTTCTACTTTAGTCGTCAACAAATGTAACAAAGTAACGAAAACCAAACAGAGACTGTAGGGGAAGGCCCCCAAACATCAGAATGCACAATATTAAAATGAATCAAACTTCTTTTATTACTAATGGGGTAAAAAGTGTGACAATATTTCACAAATTTACAAGGTTCACAATGCAATTGAGAAGAAGAACGAAATTACTGAGGAAAGATTTTATTAAGTAAAGTAAATGAAAGATGACCTAATCTGTTGTACCATTATAGTAATCCTTCGGTACTGCTCTTATTTGAACTTCACATCAAAGTAGACACTTGTTGGATTGGTGAAGCAACTGGAGATGAAGTATCCAACAAGTAAAAACCGTTTCTCTCAAACCCCCGACCAATCATCCTCCTCGTCTCCAAATCTTGAAAAACACAATGAGAGGGAAGAAAGGTAACACTACAGTTAAGAGATTTTGTGATATAACTAATAGACAAAAGGTTGAAAGAAAAGTTGAGAACATGAAAAACAGAGGATAAATGCATGAAAAGACTAGCAATGATATATCATTTACCAACAATGGAGGAATAAGATCCATCAGCAATACAAACCTTATCCCTCCCTAAACACACATGATAAGTAGAAAATAAGGATGACATACCAATCATGTGAGGGGACGCTTCAGAATCTATGACTTAGGAGCTAGAAGAAGCAAAGATAAACGCATTAATAGCAAATTTAGAGGTACCTGAGTGAGAAAATGTAGAGGTGGAGGATCTAAAGAGGCTGCAAATCAACGAAATGCCTCAATCTTCTCACGAAACAAGATCCCATCAAATGTAAAAGTAGGAGCATGAGGTGTTGGTGGATCCGAGAAAGGCACTGAAGTAGCTGAATGAGCACTGGAGTGGCTACTACCAAAACGATCTCTGCCTCTTCCCTTAGGAAAAGAACGACCTTGGGAATCTGCAGGACGACCTTGAAGATCCCAGTATGTATCTTTGGTGTGTTTACTACGTCCACAATGTTCACATTTCAGATTGTCGTGGTAATCAGGAACATTGCCAAATCTACCACCTTGATTGTGGCCATTGCCTCCACGACCACCTCACTAGGAAGATGAAGCCATGGTTGATCACTCTATCTGAGTAGGCTGAGTCATCGTATGTCATCTCTTTTCTTCACAATGGAGATAAACATACACTTCATTCAGGGATGGAAGGGGATCTTTGCTAATAATGTTAACTCGTCATTGTTCATATTTTGGATTCAGACCAGCCGACAACTCATAAATCTGGAACTCCTCAACATGTCGGGCATAGACAGTAATATCTTCCTTACATTTAGGCTTGGTTGTAAGATAATGATCCATCTCTCACATTTTCTTGAGAGAAAAATAATATGTTGTTAAGAGAAGATCTCCTTGATATAACTGAGAAATCTTTTGTTTTAGTTCATACACTTTTGCAGTATTACCCATTTCTAAAAAGGTTTTGGAAATAGAGTCCTAAATCTGTTTTGCGGTCTTAAGAAGCAAATAGTGACGACTTATCTCTGGCTTCATAGGATGTAGAAGCCAAGATATGACAGTGGCTTTCTCAGTTTTCCACTTTCGATACATCAGATTAGTAACACTTGGAATAACCATATCATTAAGTATATATTCTTCCTTATCCTTTCCACTAATATAAAGAATAAGGTTGTCAATTGGGTCGGGCTGACCCAAAGCCCGACATGTCTGGCCCATAAAATAATTAGGCTGGGCCTACCCAATTTTGGGTTGGGCTGAGTTTGGCCCAACTTTTAGGCCCAAAGTTTTATTCGGGCCGAGTTTGGGCAGGTTCAAGTTCAGCCTAAGGCCTAGCCCGGCCCGGCCCAACCCAAACTAATTAGCAAATAACAATTTTATTTATATGTTGACATTAGGTTATCTCTTTTTATTTATATTCTTTTTAGATCCATATGTTCTTAACAAATTTACTATCAAATATTTCAAGTGTTAACTGTTCAAAAAAACCCATATAATATGCATTTAGGGGCAATTATGGGCCTAAAATTGACCAAAAAATTAATAAAAGTGTTAATTAGAACAACCCGAACTTGACCTGAAGTCCATTGTTTTAAAATGGGTGAGTTTGGGCTCAACTTTTAGGCTCGAAGTTTTATTCGGGCCGAGTTTGAGCTCAGGTAAAACATTTTGGGCTGAGTTTGGGCAGACCTCGGCCCAGCTCAGCCCAACCAGATTGACAACCCTAATAAAGAAGTGCTGATTGAGACCAAGCTAAATAGTTTGTCCCATCAAACTTTACTATTGTAGTCAATGTATTAGGGACTTTAGAAGGGTTGTTGCCACCACTAGTATCAACATCCCTTGAAGGATTCGAAGTTTCACTTTCTTCAGACATTTTCTTAAATCAATACTTGCAACAAAACCCGACACAGCCACTCAACAACTACTACCCAAATACATACATTGCCTGTGGGTTCACTCTGACACACAAACACAAGTCAAAACAGCCTATAGGATCACGCAACATAAAGAACAAGGCTTGACAGCCTTCAACTATGGGTCTGGGAACTCAAATCAGCACTGGAACACCTTTGAAAGGTCAATTAATACAACCAACACATTCGAACAATCACCAACAAGTATCAAACCAAGTTTCAATATGATCCGAAATATAAAATTATTTGTTCAGATTAAAAAATCACCAAAAAGCGTGAAAAATAGTGTTAGGCGTCAATGGTGGGGGACTAAAATTCTCACCGACACTTCGTTCCTTCTCCAAATCATTCCAAACAAGTTTTGAATGATTCCCCACAAAAAAATGACCCATCCACTTCAAATTAACCTAAAAAAAAATCCCAACCTGATCGAATCGATCGGTTTCTTCAGATATGAGATTTTTCGTTTTTTTTCAAAAATAATGCTCGAACAACATGTTTTCGATCACCAAAAAAATCAGCAAAAATGATCACAATTCATGATAAATCACTTCTCACAAAACCCTAACCTTTTTAGGGTTTGACGTTGTACGGGCCTGCTAACGTCAGCGTATGGCCTGCTGACATCAACCGTGTTCTTTGTTGTGTTTTGTCGTAAGTTAGTCCCGGATCAAGTCTCCTTTGGCTCTGATACCAATTTGAAGTATTTGGTGCGATCCGGTTAGGGTTTGGATGCAAGTAAGAGGAAGAACAAAAAGAAGAAAGAGAAAGAGAAAAGAAAGAATTGGGACGAATCATGTATTAGAGTAGATTACTCCTAACAACACATGGAACTTTTATTTATATATATACGGTTGATATACCATATACAATATGTATATAGTATGTGTGCAATACATGAGTGAGACAAATACCCTCAATACACTAATATAGATCCAACCTTATTAATTTTGGATGTTTGATGTTGCAATCTTGGATCTTAACTCTTTATTTGTATTGTCTTCATAGTTCATAAATGGAAATCGAATTGATAACACTTTTCTTTCGTGAGACTAGTGATATTCGTATTGTTCATGATTTGTTATGTTTGGTTTATGAGAAGGCAGAAGCTAGTTCAAGTTTAACGTAGCTTTCACCAGAAGTTATATTCTTCATGTTAGGTCCTTTGTTTTCTATTAATAAATTTGGCATATTGGAAAGTTCATATAACTAGGAGGAATGCATCACATAGGTATGCTGATCCTACTTATTTTTGTTGCCTGCATTCAAGATTTTCCAGCTTATCAAAAATAAAATAAAATTTCCAGTGTAATTTAAATTTAATATATTGCTTCACTTAGGTTTGGAATTTGGAAGAACTAGTAGAATCATCATGAGAAGTTACATGACGGTTTGGATAGAGCTTTCTTTTACTTTGGAAGCCAAATGGAGAAATTATACTGGTTACATCAGATAAAACTTTTATTTGGAGTAAATGAAACAGGGATCTTTGTATTTTTCATCATTCCTTTTTTTTTTTTTTTTTTTTATCTTGGTAACAGAATTTTTTTTTGCGCTAAGATTTTAAGTAGTTGGGACTTGGATTGCTCATCTACTTTTTTTGGTGTATTGGTGAGGACTCTATGGAGGTTGGGCAATCCTTCTATGTTTTGGTATTATGAATACTCAAAATTTCATCAAAGCCTTTGCAATATGATTTTCTGTCATTATTTCACTTCCCTATATTTTTTAAAATTTCACTAATAAGTGTTCTTACTGTTTCTGTAGATTGACTTAAGGAGGGCTAATAATGTTGAAATTATGCTCACAAAAGTTAAGATGCCACTTTCTGATATGATGGTAAGCTAACTTTTATTTCAAAAGTCAATATATATGCTAGAGGTTTGTTTCATTGAAGGATGCTATAGAAAGTGTCTGTGTTTTAGTATTTCTTTGTATAGAGAAAGTATACAAATATAAGAAATGCTTGTCAATACCCTCATTTGAAAAACTTATAATCATGGTTGATATCTGAGCAAATATCGGCCAATATGTGTAATTTCACATGCTTGTTGATATGATGGGGTGGCTTCCATGGTAAAGAAGATGCTATTTTTTTTTTTGGTCTTAGCATGTAAAAAGTTTCTGAAATTAACAGTTGATTATTAAGCAGTCGTTATTCATTAAAAAAAAAGTGTTGATTTGGGATTATGTAGTTAAGGAAGTCTAATTATTTCTCTGGGGGTGCGTATTGTTATGCATAGTTATTTAGCTTTAATATTTGCCTTGTATAATATAGGGGCAGTTCTTTGGTGGGGTCATCAAAATTTGATGTGATTTATATTTTTTTTACAGTTTTACTTTAACTCAGTCTTTTAGTTTCAAGGTTTGTCTATAAATATGGGGGAGATGCTATGATGTAATACAAAAGAGAATATATTTTATAAATGACCTTTATTTGCTTTGGTAGATTCTAAAGTGTTATTAATGGTGGATTCCAGTTAGAATAGTTGGTTCAACGGTTTTTAAACTATCTTACACGCTTCTAGGTGCTAGGTCCTATATTAGTTGGCGTTAGAGCTTTGGTCCTACATCATTTGTTGTAGTAGACACACTATAGGAATGTTCAGCAGAATTGTTAAAATTATGATTGTTCTTTTCTAGCCAGATTGACTAGCAAATAGCAGTAGGCACCAGTCTCCAAATTGACTTCCCTCTAGTCATGAAGGTCAAGGTCCTTCATCCAAAAATGAGACCCTTGAGACCTGGAGGGACTATTTAATTGACTGAATTCTTTTACCTTGGTGTTTCAGACTTGTATCAACTAAGGACATTGAATCAGAATGTGAGAATTGGAAGTTGGTTAGGTGAGCCTGTTTGGTGTCTTGGCTTTTGTGGAGAAGAGAGGAGGAAAAGAGGAGAAGAAAAAGAGAGAATGAGGGGAAACATGAGAGAGTGTTATTCTGATCTCACTAATTTAATTTGTATTATTTTCTTTACTATAGTAAGACTGAGACAATAATATCCCTGCTATAGTACTATGCAATAGTGTTGTAAATATTACACATCCCCAGCTTGTCAACAATGCCAATGAACTGACGGCCACCAAGTCCTTTGGTGAAGATGTTAGCTAACTGGTCTCCAGTCTTTACAAACGAAGTACAAATGTGTCCGGATCTCAACTTTTCTTTAATGAATTGCCTATCCACCTCAATATGTCTAGTTTAATCGTATTCATCAAAAAAATGTCTAGTTTAATCATGTTTTACTAGATTGTGAGAAATACTGATCACCACTTTGTTGTCACAATTTAAACTTGTAAAGTCATAAATAGGAAGACCCAACTCTGATTGAAGGATTCGAAACTAAAGAAGCTTACATATTCCATGGCCAATTCTGTTTCTGCACTAGATATTGCAATAACGGGCTGTTTCTTACTTCTCCAAGTCACAAGATTACCTCCTACAAATGTGTAATATCTCAATTGGAGTGACGGTCTGACACAGATCTTTCCCAATCTGTAACAAGTATACGCCTCAACTCGTAGATCACTTTGTTGGGTGTACAACAAACCCTTTCTAGGAGAAAATCTTTAGAAACATAAGAGCATGCATAAACTTACTTATTACACCAACTGTGTATGCAATATCTAGGCTTGTCAAAGAGAGATAGGTCTGCAAAGTAGCCTTTGATGTCTTCTTTTTTCTTTTTTTTTTGATAATTAAACGAAAGATTTATTGAAAGAAAGAAAAAACATGATAATACAACAACAATGGTAACCACAGCTAAAATGGTAAAGAAGAACCGATGAAAATTGTTTGCTGCCCAATCCCCCAGTTAGCTAGGCTGTCTGCCATAGAATTTTGTTCCCGAGGAACATGAACAAAAGAGCACTGCAGCTCCATCTGTAGCTCATTGATTTCGTACACTAATTCTCATAAGCGCCACGCATTGCATCCCTTTCCTTGGCCCCAACTAAGTCTCCAGTAAGTTTGTGATCTGGGTCTATAAGAGTATCACATGGCTTGCAGCCCATCATACCGATATCCTGTAGAATATCCAAAACATACTTCCTTTGTAATGAAAATGCCCTTTTTAGATCCAGTTACTTTAATTCCAATAATGTACTCCAGCTAACCCATGTCTTTGGTTCCAAATTCCTTTGCCAACTATTTTTTAGCCTTATCTCATCTCTAGTCACTACAATGTCATTGTAACCTTGTTATGATGCTTAACATAACATGTGGTCTGCCTAACTTTTTTGTAGTCATTTATTATCATAGTACTTTTGGATCTCTCAAAGCATACAGTGCTTTCTTGAGTCCACACACTTTTCCTACAACGAATTAGCACTCGTATCCAGGAGGTGGTCTCATATGCACTTCTTCCTTTAAGTCACCATGAAGGAATGCACTCTTTACATTAAACTGAAGTGGAGGCCAGCCTCTATTTACTGCTATATGAGGAGGATCAGGTTAGATATATGATGATACATAAAGGAACAGATATCTTTCAAAGTACAATGGGAAAAACAGAATTAACAACTTTGTGAGTAAGAGTAGAAATTTTACCTCTAACAGGTGGATCTGAGGAGGCTTCTTGGCAGGGCTCATAAGGACTTGCTTAGGGCTGTCAATTGGGTTGGGCTGGGCTGAGCCGGGCCAAGGTCTACCCAAACTCAGCCCAAAATGTTTTACCGAGCTCAAACTCGGCCCAAATAAAACGTCAGGCCTAAAAATTGGGCCCGAACTCAGCCCGTTTTAAAACAACGGGTTTCGGGCTGAGTTCAAGCTGCCCGAAATTAAACTCTTTTCTTAATTTTGGGCTGATTTTAGGCCCATAAATACATATTATATGGGGTTTTTTAACAGTTGACACTTGAACTATTTGATGATAGTAAATTTGTTAAAAATATATGGATCCAAAAAGAATAAAACTAAAAAAATATAGACCTAATACCACCATACAAATAAAATTATTATTTGCTAACAAGTTTGGGCTGGGCTCGGCTGGGCCTCTGGCTGAACTTGAACCTGCCCAAACTTGGCCTGAAGAAAACTTCAGCCTAAAAATTGGGCCCAAACTCAATCCATCCTGGAATTAGGTTGGCCCAGCCCGATTATTTTTCGGGCTGGGCATGTCAAGCTTCGAGCAAGCCCAGCCCAATTGACAACCTTAGACTTGCTTTAGTTTCTTTCTACCTCACGTAGTACACTTTTAACTCTATCCTTCATAGGCTTTTCCTCTCTCTATCTGCACCACCATATCCACCACTTTCCTCACTTTCTATTCCACAATAGTTGTCAAAGATATAAGAAAGAAAAAGAAGAGGAAGTGAAAAAGAAGGAAGACATATCTCTTCGTTAGTACTCTCCCCCTAAAGATAAGTCTTTGGGCCAAGAAAAAGGGTACCCACTCTAAAAAGGTAACATCCATAGAGACAAAATGCTTATGGGTAGGAGGATAGTAACATTCGTATCTCTTTTGACTAGAAGCATATCCAAAAAAAATTGCATTCGAGTGCCTTAAGATCTTTAAAACCAAGAACATGACAAGGCATGCAATTCATGGTTGAAGATGTGTGTTGATATTTTGGATGGAGGAAGAAGAAGAAGAAAGAGAGAAGGTTTGAGGAGAAAACATAGAGAGTTTATCTTACCTTTCTACTAATACTTTTATATATAAATGAATGGTATACCAAACAAGAACAATATGAATACAAACTGAACTAAGATAACCCCCCCTACATGCATGTAAACTACTAGTTGTATACATGACCTCCAACTCTCTCCCTCAAGTTGGAGAATAGAGATCCTACATTCTGACCTTGCTAACAATGGAGGAAAATTATGCATTGCTTAACCCCTTGGTAAGAAAATTGGCAAGTTGATTACCAATCCTAACAAAAGGAGTACAAATATTCCTCGATTGTAGATGGTCCTTGATGAAGTGAGATCTACCTCTACATGTTTGGTTCTATCATATTTCACTTGATTGTGGGCAATAATGCTTCTTGCCTTGTTATCACAATACAAGTTCAATCTCAACTCAATCAACAATCCTCAAAGCCATAGGAGTTCATAGATCCCATGGGCTATATAACTAAACTCTTGCTTCAACACTTGACCTTGCCACCACGGATTGCTTCTTACCTTTCCATGTGACTAAATTTCCACTCACAAATGTGTGGGAGCCTAATGTAGATCTCCTTAACTCTAAGACCACTCGTCTTTCTTTACAAGAGCCTTTACTTGGATTCTTTTTTAAAATACCGAAGAACATGGTAAGCTGCCTCAAGATATATAGTAGTGGGGGTATGCATAAACTAACTAATAGCTCCAACAACATAAGATATATCTGGTCTAGTTAGTGAGAGATATATCAACATTCCCACTTATCTTTTGTACTTCTTTCCATCAATCAATTGGTCACCTTTATCATCCAATAGCTTACAATAAAGATTAATTAGCATGTAACATGGTTTGCAACCCAACATGCTTGTGTCCTATAAGAGATCAATGACATTTTCTTTGTGATAAGAAAATGCCATTTTTGGATTGAACCACCTCAATCCCAAGGAGTACCTTGACTTTCCTAAGTCTTTAATCTCAATTATTTCCCCAAATAGTCTCTTAAGCTCTTTATTTCACAAGGATCATTACATGTCACCACAATGTCTTCAACATAAACAATGAGAGTTGTCATTTTCCTTATTTGATGCTTCACAAACAAAGTATTATCTACTTGGCTTTGTTTGTACCCATTCCTCACCATGCTCTTGGTGACTACTTCAGCCCACACAATGCTTTGTTCTACTTGACTTTGTTTGTATCTATTCCTTACCATAACACCTTAGAACCTCTCAAACCATGTTCTTGGTGATTGCTTCAGTTCACACAATGCTTTCTTCAATCGGCACTCTTTTCATTTCCTTGATAATAACTGAAAACTTAGGGATCCCTAATTTAAACCTCCTCTTCAAAGTCTCCATGAAGGAAGGCATTCTTCACATCCAGTTGCAAGAGTGACCATTTTTTATTCATTGCAAGAGATATCAAAACTCTTATAGAGTTCATTTTGGCCACTAGTGCAAAGGTCTCTTGATAATCAATCCTATATGTGTGGGTATAAGATTTTGCCACCAACTTGCTTTATACCTCTCCACTAAACAATCCGTTCTAAGTTTAATTGAGAAGGTTCCTTTCCTTTTGACAGATCTATTACATCCCAAGTACATTTTTTCTCTAGTGCCTGCATCTCTTCTTCCTTGGCCTCTCTCCAATTTGGTTGGGAAAGAGCCTTTAGCACACTATAAGGAAAAGAAATAGAAGACAAGGATGTGGAAAAGGTTCAAAATGATAGAGAGAGAGAATCATTCAAAACATGGTTGGCAATTGGATATTGGGTACAAGAGCAAACTCCCTTCCTAAGAGAAATAGGAAGGTGAGAATCATCATGAATAGAATCGTGGACATTACCTATGTTTGGAGATTGAGTAGAAGAGGCTTTTTAGAGAGGCACATGAGGATTGTCCTATGTAGCTTTTTCTTCCTTGAATATAATTTTGAGAAATCTTTTTCTACCACTGTCTCCCCCTTTCTTTTTCCATTGACTTTTTACAACTATCTCCCAAACCACCATCAGTCCTGCTCCCATCAAAGGCATATGAAGGAACATATAAAATAAGAGAAAGAGAAGACCCCTCTTCGCCAACATGTTCCCCCTGAAGAAGAGTCTTCTAGAAAGAGAAAACTGGAACAATCATAAAATGTTTCAAAATCAATCATGAATATCACCAAAAGATATCTAAATTCCAGTTCTATAAAATCTGGAATCTCTTATTCACTAACTTAAGGTTGTCCATACAACATGTTGACATCAGCCATGCAGTTAGTTGACATCAGCACTTCCCCTGGCTCGAGTTGATCTTACTGATGTGTTGTCTGGATTGTCTTTGGCTCTAATACCAATTTGAAAATGTGTTGATATTTTGGTAATGTAATTCTAAGGTTGGATGGAGAAAGAAGAAGAAGAAGAAGAAAGAGAGAAGGTTTGAGGAGAAAACGTAGAGTGTATCTTAC
>JAOXJP010286095.1:0-19146 GCA_025762735.1 Platanus orientalis | reverse complement strand
ATACTTTGTCTCCTTCCTTTAGAGCCTTTACCACTTCATTATCCTTTGTTTCTATTCCTACTAGTGTGTCACAGGCTCTTTCCCAGCCAAAGTGGAAAATAGCAATTAAAGAGGAAATGAAGGCCCTTGAAAAAAACCGGACTTGGAATATAGTTGATTTTCCTAAAGGAGATGAACCAATGGGATGTAGATGGGTATTCTCAATGAAGCTTCAACTTGATGGTACTGTAGAGAGGTACAAGGCTAGACTAGTGGCTAAGGGATATACTCAAACGTATGGTATAGATTACTAGGAGACCTTTGCTCTAGTAGCAAAGATGAATTCTATCAGTCTTAATTTCAGTTGCTACAAATCAAGGGTGGCCGCTTGTTCAATTAGATGTGAAGAATGTCTTTCTTTATGGAGATTTGGAAGAGGATGTGTATATGCATCCTCCACTAGGTTTTCAGCTTGCAACTGGAAAGGGGAAGGTTTGTCGTCTTCAAAAGGCCTTGTATGGCCTAAAGCAGCCTCCAAGAACTTGGTTCGAGAGATTTAGAGGAGTCATGCTCAAGTTTGGTTATGCTCAGTGCCAAGCGGACCACACTCTTTGTTAAGCACAATGGTGGAAAGACAACTACCCTTATTGTGTATGTGGATGATATAGTGATGACGAGGAATGATCTAGTAGAGATTTCCAGCCCGAAACTTTTCATTGGGAAGGAGTTTGAAATTAAGGATCTCGATTCATTACGTCATTTCCTTGGCATAGAGGTTGCACGCTCCAAGAAGGGTATTTTTCTATCTCAGCGAAAGTATGTGTTGGATCTTTTACAAGAAATAGGTCTATTGGGTTGCAAACCGTGTGAGACTTCAATAGAACAAAACCATCATCTTCATGAAGATGCAAGTGAGCGACTTATTCATGTCGGTCGATATCAACGATTGGTGGGCCGCCTCATTTATCTTTCTCTGACTAGGCCAGATATCTCCTATGTTGTTGGAGTTGTTAGTCAGTTTATGCATGCCCCATGACTAAACATCTTGAATCTGTCTACCGTGTAGTTCGTTACTTGAAGAAATATCCAGGCATGGGACTATTGTATGCCAAGCGTGGTAATCTCAAGGTTGAAGCATTCACAGATACAAATTGGGCTGGCTCAGTTATAGACAGACGGTCTACCTACAGCTATTGTACTTTTGTGGGAGCTAACCTTGTCACCTAGCGAAGCAAGAAACAGCCAGTAGTGGCACAATCCAATGCGGAAGCTGAATTCAGGTCTATGGCTCATGGTATATGTGAGCTTCTATGGCTCCATGGTCTTCTACGAGAACTAGGCTTTGTTCTCCATGGTCCAATGAATCTGTATTGCAACAACAAAGCGGCAATAAGTATTGCCCATAATCCAATTCAACATAACCGCATGAAAAATATAGAGGTTGACCGTCATTTTATCAAGGAAAAAATTCAATTGGGATAGATTTGTATTCCATTTGTTAAGATGGAAGACCAACTTGTAGATTTGTTTACCAAAGGGCTCAGTGGATCTCCATTCTCTAGAATTGTTAGCAAACTTGGTATGCACAATATATACATACCAGCTTGAGGGGGAGTGTTGTATGCTTGTACATAGTAGTGACTAATGAGGAAATAATGGGAAGTAGGTGGTATACTTGTAAATACCCTTCATTATACATGTATTTGTGTACTTGATAAATACTTAATAAATGTGTATGGTAGAGGTAATCTCTTCATACAAATTCCCCCAAAATTCTCCTTCTTCTACTCCTTTTACTTCTTCTTCTTCTCTTTCTCACAAACCCTAACCTAATACAATACTTCAAGTCTTAATTGGTAAGTGGCTTTGGCATTTTAAAGAAGAAATGGATAGCCTTTGGAAGAGTTGTGGTGGCAAAATTTGGTCGTCAGATTGGACATCAAAGATGTTTGGGAGGGCATAGTTGTTGGATTTTAAAGTGCATTCTTAAGGTTAAGGGGGAGTTTAGAAGGTTCATTAGGAAAAAAACTTGGGTTGGGAAGAGGGGATTAGATATTGGGAGGATTTGTGAGTTGGTAATAATGCCCTAAAGTTTGAGTTCAAAAGCTTGAATATGTTTGGCTAGTAATAAGCAAGGTTCTATTGCAAATAACTATGATTGAAATGGGAGGGGGGTGGAGGTGGGGGAGTGGGTACCTCAGGTGAGAAAGAATCTGAATGATTGGGATATGGATGAGATATGATTACGTAGCTTCACTTCCTTGCAGAGTTGAAGTCGATCTTGGATTTGAGTGATAGGTGGGCTGGTGGGTGGGTGTGAGGTATCAACAAAAGTGGTAAATTTACTATTAGGTCGTTTTATAGGGGGATGAAAAATTCGAGTATTTCTTTGATTCCTTATAAGGGCATTTGGATTGTGAGTGTCCCTTCAAAGATCTCTTTCTTTGTTTGGAATTGTTATCTTGATAAAATTCTCACCCTCAACAATTTTTTTTGTTTTATAAATAACCATTTAAAGAGTCGATGATGGAATTTGGCTAATAGGTGTGTTTTGTGTTCAAGGAAAGATGAAACGATGGACCATCTCTTGATCCATTGTTGTATGGCAAGAAAAGTTTGGACTTTCTGCCTCTATCACCTAAAAATCTTTCGAACCTGCCCTAACCAGTTCAGGGACCTTATTGTGGTAGGTGGATGAGGGACCTGGTCGGTATTCCTCTAAGAATTTGGCGCTTTTGTCTGGGGCCGTTTGTTGGAACCTATGGAAGAAGCGGAACAACAAAACTTTTGAGAATAAGTAGTCATCCCTAGAAAATTTTATTCCAGCATTTATTCGCTTTTGTTTGTTTGGGCTTCCATCTCTACCGATTTTGATGAGATTGAGTGATTCTCAATAGGAGGGAGATTGTTCAGTTGGTTTGTTGCTGTTTGTTTTTGTATTTTATCTTTCACCTTCTTAGTGAATGGCTTGTCTTTTTCTGTTTTGTCTCTTTCGTTTTCCTCTTGAATAAAATTATCTCTCTCCCCCCCCAAAAAAAAAAAATTCTTAAAAAATGCCCAACCCAATAATGGCAAGAAACCAAAACAAAAACATTCTATGACTAAGCAAGTATTTGTTCAAACTTCCATGGCATCTAGATAATTTCAATTAGACAACAAAACTATCTGTACCTCCAAATCCTGAGCAGAAGCACCATCTATAGAAGTTGCGACATCATGAAAATTAGTCCTGCAAATGTTGACATGTGAAGGAAAGAACTAAAATTAACAGCCTGCTGCAAACTCATAACTAGATCTAAAATGTAAAAGCAGCAAAATTACGCATACGTTGTAGTAGTAGCATTAACCAAAGCAACCGGAGCCCCAGTACTCTCGGTATCAGCAGCTGGTAAGGGAGTAACAGCTGCCACAGGAGAGTAAACCCCAACAACACTCGTTGTAACAGATGAAGGTAAAGCAGGAACAGCAGGCGATCCAGAAACCACCACAGGGAGTGGGATAACAGAAGCAATAGGTGTCACTGTAACTGGGCTTGATGCCACCCCAGATGTTGCAATAGATGAGGAAGAGCTAATTGAATTAGCTGCAGCAGATGGTGTCTCAACCGAAGAGACGGTGACAGTAGATGAGTGAGAAGTCACAGTAGTTTCAGACTGTAGACCCTGATTAGCAGCCTTTTCTGCCTGTTCACGAGCTAACTGAAGGCAAGTATATGCAAAGTGGGATTAGAAATATGATAGAAGAATAACTGAACTATACATATGTTAGGAAAATTCATCTTAACAAGTCATACCTTCAGTTCATCAGGAATTGTCCATTTAGATTGCTTGGTGACCTTGTTGTAGTAATACCTGCAAAATTTTCCCATGTTTATATGAAGAATGTTTCACAAAGCAAATAAACTCAACAAAAAGCCCACGACATTTTAATACTGATACGAGAACAAATAAAAACACAACGAAAAGTGAGATTTATCACTCACCTCCTCCCCTCTGGAGTCGTAAATTCCTTCCAGACGGTAGATGCATCTGCCCTCTGTACAATTGCAGAAACTGAGTAAGTCAGAAATTAATCTAAGAATGATTGTTATTCATCAATAAATAAATTAATTAATCTAAGAACATAATAAACACCTCTAACAAAGCATTTTTTGGCAAAAACCATTAGTTTGTATATGTAAGGTCTATTCAAAGTCACAATAACTGGACTGATCAACATCCAGTCAGCATGAATAAAAACACAGCAGTCAGGCTTAGACATTCAAAAACAAACGGAAACAATAATTAAAAAAAGAGATAAAATTAGACTATATAGAGAAGATAACAGCATCGCCATGCTGTATCATTTCTCACAAGAAAGTTAATGAACTGAAGAAAATAAATATTGGGAATAAAATAAGTTCTGTTTGATAAATTCATTGTGACCTAGTGCACGAGGCTCCCGCTAGCGCAGGGTCTGGGGAGGGCAAGATGTATGCAGCCTTACCCCCATTTCTGGAGAGGCTGTTTTTGTTTGATAAATTCATTGCGAAAATAAAATGCAGAAACATATACTAATTACAGAAAATAATGTACCATATACTACTTACCCAATATGATAATCACAAGGAGCAATCACAGAATCAAAAATAAACTTATCAATCACTATCAGATAAAAGACCAGTAACAAATTGCAACATTTTAGAGCAGAATGCTACCTAAATGGGCAATTAAATTCCTTTGTGACCCAGATACAAAAACAGCAGATACATTTATATGTTGTTCCAGAATTAGCAGATGTGAAGACCACATGGGCTTTCCTGGTAATGTGAAGACCTTCACAACAGTCTATATCAGTGCTAGGGAAATCACAGCGAAGAGAAACCAGTGCTTGAGAGCCGTGACATTAGGTGCATGTGACTCATCCTGAAGGCAACAATGTCAAGTGAAAGTATATTGTGTTTTTTTCTTTTTTATTTTAAATAACTAGAAAATATATTGAATAGTTCTAAGTGGTGTGAGAGGAATTTTCTGAAAGACCTTCAATCACACAAAATAGTAACAAACTCTTAATTTTTCAGTGTCTCTCTCTAATATAATTTTTCTATCTCTTCTTCTTTCATTTTTTTTTTTTCCTTTTTTTTCTTTTTTCAATCAAGTAAAAGAAAGAAAAAAACATTTTTAAAACAATCTTTATTTGCGTTACTGGTGGTCACATGAAATTGAAGCAAGCAACCATGGGTTGTAAGAATAATAGCATTTGTGATGTTCCTTTCACTTCATGAAGAGGAAATAATCATATTACCCTAACTGTATGTCATACCAACTAGTTTGGGTGACTGGCAGCCATGCATTCCATTCAAGTACAACTGTGGCAGATGTAACAATATGCAAGATGTGGATCATCACCCCCCCCCCCCCAACACACACACACAAACAAGAAGAAGAAAAAGAAGAGAGTGATACTGCTTCCATGATCAATGATTACATATTAGCTGCCCACTTAATAAAGGAAATAACATTCAATGAGAAGTCCCAAACCATTGTCACATTGCAGTCTGTAGACATTCATGAGCATACAACACCAAAATTTTATTTATATATAAAAAAAGTATAGCCCACATGCCTACACCAACTTTGCACCCTGCCTCTCTTCCAACACACATACAAATGGGGAAAAACAAAGGATCTGGCAGATGCGGTATGGACCCACCTATTAGCAACAAATTACAAGTTGATGGCAATATAGAATAATAAAAGATGAATATTCAATACATACAAGTCCAGAAATATCCAATATGCTGCAAGCAATAAGAAGATGATGTATATATATATTGCATAAAACATTGTATGTAATCAAAAAGCACAAACTCCAAATCCCCTCCCAGTCCTTTCTAAATTCGAACAAACAAAAAGTGTAAAATGCATAGGTGAGTCTGGAAAAGGAAGAGAGATGCACAATTGAATAGCAGAAAATGTGTCAAACTGCAACAAGAGAATAAAACTGAATACAGAACAGAAGACCAAGGTTCACCAAAATAAAATACTCTAAAAAAATAGAAAAATCCAACTAGGTACAAGGTCCAGCTAACCATAACTCACCAAACAATCAGCCGTAGAATTTTCTTATCTGTCAATTAAAAATAATACAGATGATATTTCAAACAGAATGTCACCAGAAATTTTCTTCCAGCCTTGATCATGCCATAGGAAAGCAAATTGAGAAGTTACACACCCCAATGTGGTTTGATTTAGTAATTGAAACCTCGAACATGGTGGAAAAGAATTTACAAATCAAAATGGTACTGTAGATGCTAGTACTGTCTGAACCATACTGGAAAGACCAACAACCCTAGTTTCCAACGATTTTTTCGCAATTTGACCAAGTATAGGAACTGTTCTCTCTATTGAAGCAGAACTGTCTGCCTCAGAAATCTGAAAAAGAAGAGTACCAAAAAAAGGAGCACAAAAAACTCGAGGAAAAAAAGGAGAACGATTGTCTGTGTTAACACAGACCTCTATAAGCATGCCATTGATTGACACATGATGGGTTTTTAAATTTGGTCTCTTTTTGAACACCTTCTTTTTTGTCTGAACACTTTTTGGGACGTTTTTAACCCGAAACACAACACATAGCTTATCATTCACCATACACACTACAGACACATTTTCATCACAGAACATTTTCTTCCGGAAAAAAACCTAAATAATGCTAAAAGAAACACCAAAAAAGAATAGGCAAAGAGTTATCACATGCCAAGAAGGTCATACCCCATTAAAAACAAAAACAAACAGCTAAGCATAATAGAAAAGCTAAATGATTCATGAAGAACAGGTACCTCCACATAGAGAGTATCTTAGGCTGGTTTTCACAATCTATGGCAGAAATTTATGGATAGCCTGCAGCCTGACAGGTCAGATTTAACTGGTGCCACCTTATCAAGCATCATCCATTGCAGATTAATTTAATATCAGAGATATTTGAATTTGAAAACTCCTTTTTTTCTGAATGAAGATAAATGAGTTTGATGCTCACTTGCAAATTCAGATTTTTTGGGGGGATGATTAATTGCATATTCAGAATTAATTGAGTTGAAAAGGTCCATTAACTGAAAATAAAGAGTCTTCAACCTAACAACAATGTGCAACCACACCATATAGCATTACTCATAGCATATGTCAGTAATGTGATAATCCTTAACCTTGCCATGGTCCACAGCAAAGTAATATACCTTAATTAGTTTAATAATCCAGAAATAAATAGACAACATATAAAATTAAACATGCTTACTTCTACTTATTAAAAAAAACGTTTGACCACTAACAATATTCAATAGCAAACCAAAGCACAAATTGTCATCTCCCATAACAATAAAGATGAATCCAGGTTTTTACTCCTTCAGCTTCTAACATAAAAAAAGAAAGGAAAACGACGAATTCTTTCTTCAGAAATAGAACCCATAAGAACATGGGATGCAGAAACCAATCAAATTAAGAATTGGCGCATACTACTATAAAAGTGGTCTAATAAGGTGCTCAGAAGAGCATATACAAAAATTGTAAAAGTAAAAAACATATCTCACCAAAAAATTCTTGTTTACAGAAGAACCACCACAAAGTCCATGAGACTTATACCAACTGATTTAAGTAGATAAGTAACAGTAGATAGTAGATATGGCAAGCAGCATAGACCCATAGAATTCATACCTCTCAATTGAGTAGCACAAAGTGTACCTGTGAGAATCTTTTAAAAGCTATAGAAGTAAAGTAAATTATAAACAAAAGTGTGGGAAGATAAGCACCAGCCCAGTTGGTATAAATTCTAACAAACTGAAAGTTAAAAGATAAACAGATAAAAAATAAATGTCCAAATGCCACAAGAATTCATGTAATGGTCAGTTAATAAGAATTGAAGAAAAAGAAAGATAAAATATCCACAATGACTTTATACAGAACATAACTGGTCTTCAGCACATACGGAAATTTTATCAAGCACCCATCTGTATCTTCAGAGCTGAGATTAAATATCTTAGCATTATGTTAATTCAATGTTGGCGGGCATTGATGTTAATTCACCATTCTGAAAAAGGATAAGAAAAACAATGCTGGCAAGCAATCCCAGAGCAGGCCAGGGAGACGAACAGAATACCGCATGAACTTAAAAATCTCGAATGTGGCATCCTATGAGAAAGGGGAAACTTTTGTAAGCAGATCAGCAGAAAGAAGGTCTCAGGGGACAAAAGGAGTGTGTAAATGAAGGTTGGAATTATCTCCTGGAACACTAGGGGATTGGGCAGTAAAAGGCGAGTTGTCCGAGATTTTATGCAATTCTCAAAGGGTAGACGTGTTTATGTTGCAGGAAATCAAGCTGGAGTCCGTGTGCCCCGCTTTGATTAAAGAAGTGAGCTGTTTTCAAGAAACGGAATGGATTTCATTGCCATCATCAGGCAGGGCCAGGGGATTCTCATCTTCTGGGATAAGAATAGGGTGGAGTCAGCAGGTAGCAATTTGGGAAGCTTTTCTCTTTCAGTCCTTGCTTGTTTTAGGGGGAATGCTCATTGTTGGATGATTAAATGTGTTTATGGCCCAACAAATTCTGCTCTCCTATCAGAATTCCAGGTTGAGTTGGAAAGAATTCAGAGGGCCAGAACTTTCCTTGGTGTAATGGGGGTGATTTTAACGAAGTGCTTTATGTGGAAGACCGTCTCAGGGAAACAAGGAGAACGAGAGGAATGGAACTGTTTGGAAACTTTTATTGATAGAATGGGTTTGATGGACATTTTGATTTTGGGACCTTGCTTCACCAGGTCAAATTTTCAGGCGGCCCCTGCTATGAGCAAGCTTGACAGATTTTTGGTTTCTCCTGAAAGGGAACGATCTGTTTGCACCAGCGTCAGCCTTAGCCCTTCCAATACCTGTTTCTGACCATATCCCCATTCTTTTAGGAGGGGGCCCCCCATCCAAGGGTCCCAAACCTTTCCGATTCTAGTTGATGTGGATGAAGCACCCTGGCTTTGTGGACATAGTAAAACAATTGGTGGGATTCTTGTTCCTTTTTGGGGCCTCCAAGGCAGATATTTCGCTTAAAGTTGAAGTTCGTTTGCAATCAGCTCAAGGTATGGAATAAAGAAATTTTGACATCATAGAAGAGAGGAAATCCAAAGCTTTGCAAATTCATTAGGTTTAAGATGGATTCGGGTGTGGAGATCAAGTTCTGGCAGGATGTTTGGGTGGGGGATGTCCCTCTCAAAGAGAAGTTTAATACCCTTTTCTCATTGCCCTCCAATAGACAAACTACTATTGCCGAGTCTTTCGATTTTGGGGGTAATTTGTGGTGTCCTAGATTTAGACGTAACCGATTTGATTGGGAAGTAGATGAGATGATCAGACTCCTTAGTATGTTGGAGGAGCTTAAGCTAGACAGGTCTAAACACGACTCTTGGGAGTGGGTCATTGATAGCAAAGGCAACTTTACATCAAAATCCCTGTATTTGGATCTTGTGAATCATTCAAGAGATTTCCTTCCCCATAAACTCATTTGGATCCCGGGTATTCCCTTTAAAGTTTATGGAACGCATACTTGGATAAAATCCTTACCCTTGATCATCTCCAAAGTAGAGGTTGGAATTTGGCAAACATATACATTTTGTGCATGAAAGATGAGGAATCGGTAAGTCATATCTTTGTGCATTGTTCTATGGCTTATAGGATATGGGGTTTCTTCCTCTCTCATCTTAAAATATCTTGTTCCTTCCCTCACCAGTTTTAAGATGTGATTTTGGGTTGGAGGATCCAAGAGTTAGATGGTCTCCCTTCCATTATCTAGCATATTCTTCCTAGTGTCATACGTTGGGCTTTGTGGTTGGAAAGAAACGCTAGGATTTTTAAAGATAAGTCAAGATCTCATTTTGAGATATTGATCTCTATCTTTTTTTTATTATGGATAACAACTTTATTAAAAAAAAAAAGGAAAAGATAAAATACAAGGCAGCACAACGCTGCAGCCCAAAGGTGCAAAAAAAGACAACAAAAAGCTACATTAGCAATCCGAGAAGGCCTCCCCACAAAACTCCTCCCTCTGCACAACACTCATTTAGCTACCCAATCAGCAAGCGAGTTAATCAACCTAGGAACATGCTGGATAGAAACCTTAAGAAGAGTAGCTAGAACTTTGATCTCACAAACAAAGTGTTGCAATGGCCAGGATCCCTCGCTCTCCCATCTTCCCCAACTAATCACCATTTTTTAATCTCCTTCAACAATACAGTTATGAAATCCTTTCTCCTTTAACATTCTAAGGCTCATAAGCAGACCCATGAGCTCAGCCTAAATCGCATCACAATGGCCTAAAGGCCCACCTTTTACCAAAATGATAGCACCATCATGGTCACACATCAGACACCCATAACCAGCTGGCCCCAGGTTCCCAAACAAAGTTCCATCAAAGTTAATCTTAACTTTTCCCACCTGAAGGGTCCACTCCCAAGCAAGAGGAGAGGACCTACCCGTGGAATCCGAGATGCAAACAATCCAATCCCATGTCATATTGATCTCTATCTTTAATCTTCTCTTTGATTGGGTTTCTATTATAGATGATTTAGAGAAGACTGTTTGGCAATCTTTGTGGTATGAAGAATTGTAATTTCTGTTTCGTTGTTGGTTTTTTGTTTTTGTTTTGTTCTGCTTGTTTTTTCTTTTCTCTTCTTTCTTCATCTTCTTGGTGAAGCTGTTTGTGTTTTGTTGTTCTACTCTTTTCAATGAAGTCTCATTTTACCTCTCAAAGAATACAAAGCTTTGGAAAGTATTAAGAAGTTGGATGAGAAAAAAGCTCTTGATGGCCTCTTACAGGATGAAAGGATCCTTAAAATGGCAACCAATGATGAATATGGGAGGGTGGTCGAAATGGAAGAAATCATGTGGAAGAAAAAGTCCAGTGTTCAATGGCTCAAAGAAGGGAATGAAAATACTTCTTTCTTTCATAAAAAAAAATTTTGATAAATTTCTTTCTTTCATAAAATGGCAAGCTACCGACGGGGTATTGAGACAATTCATTGCCTTAAAGTGGGCGATGTATAATTTGACAAGGAAGGAGATAATCATGCAAGGTTGGAAGAGTACTATAAGTATCTCTTCTTCGAGCAATGAAACAAGCAGCCCACGGTTGACGAGCTCTCCTTTCCCCATATTTTAGAGCATGATGCAACCCGGCTAGAAAGACCATTTTCGAAGGACAAGGTCAAGGCAGCCATTTGGGAGTTGGAGTTGGCAGGTGACAAAACCCCTGGGCTGAATGGCGTCCCAATTGCTATTTATAAGGAATGTTGGGAAGTGCTCAAGAGAAATATGATGTTGGTGTTTAAAGGAGATCCTTTATAAAGGTAGCAATGCTACTTACATTTTTCTTATTCCCAA
Organism: Platanus orientalis; assembly: GCA_025762735.1. NCBI lineage: Eukaryota > Viridiplantae > Streptophyta > Magnoliopsida > Proteales > Platanaceae > Platanus > Platanus orientalis. The sequence goes on along the minus strand of JAOXJP010286095.1, from coordinate 7,777 downwards.
AAAGGAAGGTGCAGAGAAGATAGGTGACTTTCAACCGATTAGTCTTCTGGGAAGCACTTACAAAATCATCTCTAAATGTCTCGCTTACAAACTTAAGGTGATCCATCCTTCCTTTGGTGATTTCCCAAGCCCAAGGTACTTTTTTGAAAGGAAGATCTATTTTGGATGGATCCTTATGCACTAATCGGTGCATTGATTCGCGGATTAGGGACGGCATCCCAAGCATGGTTCAAAAACTCGGATCGTCAAACCGGATCGTCCAGGCCCAAAACCGATCCGGGATTAGATCGGATCATGGATCGATGATCCACCACCTTTGGATCGTTCAGTCCAAAAGTGATCCAAAGCCACACAAAAATTCCAAAAAAAAATATCTAAAAATTCATAATATTCTTATAATGTTTTTTATAAAAAGTTTGATAATTTTTGGTATATTAGTTGCACCATTCATGAATAAACACTGCTACAAGCATATGTATTTATAAAGATCAAAATTGAACATTTCATAACCAAACATCCAATATGATTACTTCTAGTGCACAATAACATGTAAATAATGATGAACATAATTGTAGGCATGTTAAGTGCATCATACATGTATGAACAAGGTTACGAGATTCATATAAGTTCAAGATTGTAATTTGTATAACCAAACATTCAATATTATTATTATTATTATTATTATTATTATTATTATTATTATTATTATTGATGCATAAAAACTAAACCATGTACAAAATCATATAAACAAAAATTTAAAAAAATAAAATAATACATGATTCATTATTCTAGACAATGGGTTGGTGAAGTTTAATCTAGCTTTCTATTACAGGGGCAGCGGGGGGGTTTGCCCTCCACTATCAATACAGGGGGTACTAAGGGGGGTTAGCTGGGGTGCAGAGGCAACGCCCCCGTTAAAAAATTTTAGTGTTACATGGAAAAAATGTAATCCAATGACTAGAATTATCGTCCATTATAAAGTCATGGGGTTTGCTTCTTATATGATATTTCAAAACTTTTAAGAATATTTATAGAGAATCGGCGAAAGGTTTGTGCTCTTGAAGAAACAAAAACTTAGATATAGGAGGAGAAATGAAAAACTATTTTTTAGGGTTTTTTTTTTTTTGTGGATCGAACGATCCCATGTAGGGATCGGACGATCCGGAACAATCTGGGTGGGATCACGAGTTATAGGCCATGAAGGTCTGATCCCGGATCATCCGAGTTTTGAAACCATGATCCCAAGGGTCATTTGTAAGGTAAATATGAAGAAAGCATACAACCATGTAAGTTGGGGCGTCCTGTTGCGTATCCTTTGTCAGTATGGTTTTGGTGTGAAATAACGTAATTGGATTACGAAATGTGTGGGGTTGGCTTCCTTCTCTGTATTGATTAATGGAGTCCCGACTAGTTATTTTGGTTGTTCCCATGGTATAAGACAAGGGAACCCCATCTCCCCAAGGCTTTTTCCTTTGGTGGTTTGAAGTGTTGGTGCTATGCTTGCCAAAGCGGTATCAGTTGGGATGGTAAAGGGTTTCCAGGTTGATTCCGGCCAGGTAGCAGTTTCTCACATTCAATTCATCGATGATACTTTGATTCTTTGTGCCACTTCCGAGAAACAAATCAGGTTTCTTCGTTGTATTTTAAGATGCTTTGAAGGTGTGACAGATCTAAAGGTCAATCTTGGCAAGAGTGCTTTGATTGCGGAAGGCGATGTTCCAAATCTTGATATGTTAGCTGTTGATTAAGGTTGTAAAACCTATACTCTTTTAGTAACTTATCTCAACCTTCCTTTGGTGCGTCTTGCAAAAGAGTAAGTGTGTGGAACCTAGTTATTGAAAGAGTCCAAAGAAGACTGATAGGATGGAAAGCCAAATATATATGCAAAGGAGGAAGGACAACTCTCTTAAAGGCGATGTTGGCCAATATCCCAATCTACTCCATATCCTTATTTAATATTCCTAAAGTGGTAGCTTAAAAAAGTAGAGAGACTATAAAGGGAGTTTCTATGGAAGGATGGGGAAAGAAAAAACCAGAATTTATCTAGTGGCATGGGACATGATCTGCTCCCTAAAATCTAAAGGCGGTTTGGGTCTACACCAGTTGGTTGATATGAACATTGCCCTCTCTTGTGTAAATGGCTTTGGCGTTTAAGTTCAAATGAGGATTGGTCGTGGAAGAGAGTGGTAATGGAAAAATATGATATTAGTGATGTTTAGCATCCAAAAGATATTATTTGCCCTTATAGTACCAACCTCTGGAAATGTATTATTCGCCATCTGGAGAATTTTTAGAGAGGGATACGTTATGAATTGAGTAGTGGCAACAGGATTGCCTTCTGGACAAATATTTGGTGAGGGAATAAGCCCCTTAAAGATCTCTATCTGGCAGTTTACCTTATGGCTGAGAAACGTTTGGCCAGGGCACCTGCCTATATGGAAGCAAATGCTAACGGCGTAAGCTGGCATCCTATCTAAAGGAGAGATCCTTATGATTGGGAGGTTCCTCTAATGTGTTCCTTGTTGGAAAGGTTGATGGCAGAGTGATGCAAACAACAAGAAAATACTCTTTTATGTGCCACCACACATGAGAGCAAAGTTCAAGTCTTGTGTCATGTATGAGTTATTTTAATTGTTTAAGAAGTGGGTTATTTTTGTAATAAGAATAATAGCGCCAATGGTAGATTAAGACTTTTAATTTCAAGGTTAGTTTAGGATTTTAGGCTAATCTCGATTTTGATGTTTGATCCACTTTTTCAAAGGTCAAAACTTGCCTTTTTGGCTTGATTTTTTGTATCATTAGATAGGTTATTCAGTTACCAATATATCGAGACCAAGATTGCGCAAATCCGAGTTGATTTGTACAAGTTATGACCAAATTACTAGAGGGGTATTAGTATGTGACAAGAAATGACTTAGAGTCAACATAATGGGCCCCACACTGTGGCTGATTGACAACTTGGGATCTCCATGTTTTTGGCATCTTTAGGTTAAGAAATTTTGAGATTTTAGTAATAATTAGATTTTAGTAAGTGTAGGATTTAGTAAGTCTTTTAGTAAGAGTAGGATTTAGAAAGTGATTTTGTATCTACCATCATCTTCTCTATCTTCTCACCCTCTCTTTCCCATCTTAATCCTCTCTTTTTTCTCTTTAATTTCAAATATGCTTCCTGATTTTTGTGTGTTTTTGTTCAAGTTTAAAGTGGGACTGATGTTTATATAATTCCACTAACCAAATCTTGTCTGTTTGACCTAAAATTTTAACTATAGAACCCTTGTGCATGTCATAAAATGTGGAAAGTTTTGTAATTTTCTTACACAATATCTGGGGTATTTTGGTAATTTCGAGGGTTCTGCTTAGAAATTCTAGAATTTCCTTTTAGGCTTCTTCCCCTCTCTTTTCTTCTTATTTTCTGTTATATTTCTTGATTTCCCCTATTTTGTGGTTACTTGATTGCTTTGACATTTAATTCTTGAACTTTTGCTTCCGCACTTTATACTTTACCAATTAATTGAGTCTCTTGGCATATATCCTACATCAATTTTGGTATTTTTTACATTTTACTGCATCACAGAGTCTATCCGTATTAACCAATCTGATGAGAGAAGATAGTCGGTGAGCAAAGGAAGCAGCTTTTCGGTGAAATCTTGTTATAATCTATTAGTGCAGGCCTGGGACCTGGGGATTCCTTGAAAGGACATTTGGAACCATACAATTCCTTTAAAAGTTTGTTTCTTCTTATGGACATCATCAATGGGCAAAATCTCTATGTTGGATGTGTTGAGTTGGAAAGGGATGTACTTTCCCAAAATATGTTTATTATGCTACAAGGATGGGGAATCAGTTTCTTATGTACTGTTGCTCCGCCCACTTGTTGTGGAGGTTTGGAGAGCTATGTTAAGAGATTTTGAAATAACCAGGGTTCCTTCTTCAGATGTGGTTTATGTTTTATCTAATTGGTGGGCCAATGCTTTCAATCCAAAAGGTAAAAAGATTTGGTGGATGGTTCCAATGGTTGTTTGTTAGGTGGTCTGTCTCGAGAGAAATAACAGAGTATTTGATAGCTATGTCAAGCAATCAGTTCAAGTCTACAAGAAGGCTAAGAACTTTCTTCTTTTTAGAGCAAGAAGATTCTCCGATTGTGTCAATGACCATAGTGGTGACCTGATAAGGGAGTGGGATCTGCCATAGACCTGACATAGGTCCTTGTATTTGTCTCTTTAGATCTTTTGCTCCTGGTGGGATTCCTCATCTCCCCATGTGTATTGTTTTCTCTTCATCCTTTTGGTTTTAATAAAATTATTTTTCTTATCAAAAAAAAAAAATTATGTCAATTCAATAATAGCCAACAAAACAATACTACCATTAGTTCATCTAAAACTAACCATAGTGATATGCATACATATAATACATTAGCATATGAGTATATGGTGTTATATCTATCTTGAAAACATTTTGTCTGTTGGTTAAGAAGAATTGTCATCGACTCTCTATTGTCACTCTTGAGGAGGAAAAATCCAAAGCAAAAAAAGGTAAAGCTGCATGCCATGCAAAAAAACTCTAAAGTTGTGAACAGAACAGCGCCATTACTAATCCATGGCCATGATAAATCATGTCCAACAACCAATTTATAGGAAAATGCCTAATGCAGCATCACTTGCTTGCTTGGATCGAAAATACCCTTTATGGAGGCCCAAGCCCAAGCACAAGACACCTTAGGGAGGTTGCACATGGGAGGGGGGGCATTCTTTTATGTTTAATAAGGCCTTTTGTGCCAATATTTTGTTTGGGGGTAGGGATTTGTAATAAGGCATTGACCAAAATGGTAGTTTAGGAAGAATCTTGTTATTTTTTTAAAGTCAAAGTGGAGCCCAAGGAGTGCTGTTCGACAGCCTCTATGTAGCTCCAAATTAGCTTCTTTCTTTTTATTTTAAGTTTGAAGGAATTAGAAGTTTCCTTTAGGAAACTCTCTAATTCTCTGTTATGTAATATCTTTTAAAAAGGTGTCTACCCCTCTTATGATTGATACCAATGAAGTAAAGAATTTTTTTTTTCTAAAGTTGGTTGTGGATCCTATCCCTTCCGTTTCTTTCATGTTTTCCTCTCTTCTCTATTTCTTCTTCTTCCTCATGTCGAGACAGTCCATCTCTCTCTTCTCAAGTCATTTTCACCTTCTTCCTTATTCTTTTCTCTTATTTTCTTTTTACTTCTTTTTTCTCCTACCTCTCCCTCTATCCTATTTGCTGGTATATCATCAGTAATTGAGTTGTTACAGTTTGCTTGATTCTCCATAGCAGTACCATAGGCTGAATTATTCTGGGCTGATTTTAAGCCCAGCAAAATCTCTATTGAATGCACTCAGTTTTCTGGACAACCAGATGATTTTCTCCTCTATTACTCTTATCTAATACATGGCTTTGCAAACTAATACCGTACATAATTTCTGTGCAAATCTCCTCTTGTATTCACCCGGTTATCAAAATTTTATTACATAAATTTCCTAGGTTTATAAAATCAGAAAAATCGCACCCTTCTTTCTATATATATATATTTTTTCTGATTTTCTTTAGGGCCTTTAATTCCCATTACATCCTATACAAAACACCTCAACTTCCCCTAACTCTTCTTTTCATCTTCCCCTTCAATTAGACAACATTCTCTATTGGTTTTTGCAAAAGCTCCATTAAAAGAGCTTAAAAGTTTGGGGATTTTCAAGTTCATATAATAGCTAGAGTGATCCAAAATTCACGAAGTTTTAACTACGTACTCTAGAAAGTCTGCCTAACTAATTTGGAAAATTTGGGAACTTTCTGACACTCTCTAGGGGTATTTTCATAATTTTTCACTTTTAGGAAAAATTATCATTTTGCCGTTGGTCCAAAAATTGAATATTTAAATTTCTAAATTTCTATTTTATTATTTGAAATTGTTTTCAATCAATTCCCACATCATCACCCTTGAGATAGTTTCCAAATCCTCAAGATGAGTTTCAAATTAAACACTTTGGCATCAATGAAACAAATGGTATCGTTCGCAAATTGAAGTTTAGATATGGAATGCCCATCTCTACTAGCTGAATATCTTTTCAAGAGGGAGTGATCTTTCGCCCATTCTATGAGCGCACTAAAAGCATCAGCTACAAGAGTAAAATGAAAAGGAGACAAAGGGTCTACCTTTGGAAGTTCCATTGATCATAACTGAAAAGTAAGGGTGATCAAGGCAATCCATAATCTAAACAATCCATCATCTCCAAAACCTTTTTTTCTTAAGGACCCACCACGGAAAGTTCCAATCTACATGATTGTAAGCTTGTTCCATGTCTATTTTGCAAATCAAGCCCGGAGTATTAGATTTACGTCTTCCATCAACCAACTCATTTATAATAAGAATTCCATCCATGATTTGCCCCTTGGGAGTTAGAAATGATTCCGTCCATGACACTTCTCAACCTTAGAGATAAGACCTTTGTAATGATTTTATATAAAGCTTTCCACCAGACTTATTGGTCTAGAATCAACTTATTGTTTCTCAAAACCCTAACCCAAAACCATTTTATGCTAGCTGTCCAAAAACTGGTCTCCCTTTCTTATTGATTTGACTGTGATAATTTGGAATTTATCTTTATTCTGATTGCCAATAGACTAGAAGAAAAACATTCCCATCTGTTGTAACGCTAAAGAGCCTTAATCTCTCTCTCTCTCTCTCCCCCCCTTATAGCCTACCATTAGTTTTCTTTGTAGTTCAGCCCATAGTTGCGGGGAAGCATAAAAGGTGGGAAGCTAATTTCACATTTCGGTTCCCTAAGTAGTGGGAAGCATGCTTCCCACGTTTGGGAAGCACGGTGAAGCAAGTGGAAGCTATTTAGGTAAACAAGTGGAAGCCTTTGGAGAAGCAAGTAAAAAATCCGGAGAATCGATTGGGAAGCTGATGTGGACATTGGAGCAAAGTGGGTCCACAATTGGCCTTGGTGGGTTCTACACATGGAGCGATTTTTGGAAGATGCAATGTTATATGGTTTAATAATGGTCTTATAGGGGGGTAACGTTTATTTTGTGGCCATTTAATAAGGTCAATAGTACTAAGATGTTGGTTGCTTTTTTTTTTTGGAGTAATCCCGTTTTTGATGTTTATCCCACTTTTTCAAAGGTCAAAATTTGTCAATTTGACTTGATTTTGGTGTAATTAGATAGGTTATTTAGTTATCTTTCTAACGAGATCAAGATTGCAAAAATCCAATGTGATTTGGTAAAGTTATGATCAAATTATTAAGAGGTGTCTAGTAAAAACGGGAATAGTGTTTTTATGTTATGAAGGTTTAAGTTTTAGTTGTTTTATTTTTAGGAAAGTGAGTTTTTAGTCTTATATTTTAAAAACTTGGCTAACAAGTTAAAGATGAAGTTTCCAATTTTGGCAAGTTTTTAATTGTTAAGCTTGTAAGCTTATCTAAAGGCAATCCCTCCCCATAATTTTAGAATGAATGAATGAATGAAATTGATGAATAAAGAATTTTCTTGCTTTTTAGCTTTTGGCTAGTGTGTTATTCCTTTGTGAAGTCTAAACTAGGAGTAGTTTTCCCCAAATGTGAATTCTTTGGGTTTATATGAGCTTGGTGGATGTCAAGGTCCCCTCTTTTGGGTTTGGAAAAACTTTAAATCAGGTATTTATCTTTTTCTCTTTTTATTTCGCCTAAACCCTGAAGATTTAGAAAGGACCTTGAAGCATAAGTTGTATGTGAAAGGCTAAGTTGTTGGTTCATTCTTTTTCCTAGTTTTGGGCC
>JAOXJP010286077.1:0-19147 GCA_025762735.1 Platanus orientalis | reverse complement strand
GAGCGGAATGGCGGAACAGAATTCTTGTAGCCGACCACAAATAGTTGGGATAAGGTTGTTTGTTATTGTTGTTGTTGTTGTTGTATAGAGGGTGTTTTAAAATAGACTTACATCCTAAAATATTTGAAACTTTTTTTAAAAAAGAAAATATTTTAGAACTTCCTAAGACACTTTCTAGAATCCTAAACTTGCAAAAAACATTAATAACTTGTTGTACAAGTTTTTCTAATTCCTAGACTTTGCAAAACATAAAATTTCTTGAAGTCTAAACTACCAAAACTTAAGATTTTATAAATAAAAAAAAAACACTATTCCCGTTTTTATTGACACTCCCTTAATAATTTGGTCATAACTTTCTCAAATCCCCTCGGATTTGAGCAATCTTGGTCCTATTAGAGAAGTAACTGAATAACCTATCTAATGACACCAAAATCAACCCAAAAAGTCAAGTTTTTGCCATAAACAAATTAGATACAAAGTGAAAAACGGGATTACAACTAAAAACCAAAAAACAAAAAAAAACTAAACTAACCATGGCATTATTGGCCTTATTACAAAATTACCATTATTTAACGCTTCTAAAATAAGAAAATAATAAAAAAATAGACTACTCTACTAGACTTGACAAAGAGAATTATCCATGGTCCTCTAGCTTCTTCTTCTTGACATGGCATGCTCCAACATCACTTTTGGTACTGCATCAAATAACATGAAACAACAATAATAATATGTTGAATGTTGATGCATTTTGGAAACACATACAACTATGGTGGGTTTTTTTAGTTATTAGTGTATCATTAAATAAGGTACAATAGCAAAATTGCATCACAAACATTACATTTGGAGCTATAACCTATTATATCAGCAAATAACAAACAGATTTCACAAGAAACCTACTCCATAATAGATCAGTGATGAGAAGATACATACAATCTAATATGATAATATGTTACGGGTGCTGTTATCAGGAACATGAACCAGTGCCATGTCAAGAGGAAGAGAGCACATAGTGTTCCTTGTACCGCAAACTCTGGGATAACAACAGCATTAATGCGAGATGACGAATCGTAAGGATTGATGTAGTCAAACTCCAAATCTGATAAGCATATAAGCTGCAGAAAAAGTTCACAGTTTTTAGAAACAATTAACTGAAGAAGCAATGTGAACTACCTATCTGTAGCAATAAAATCTTGTGAAGCCAAACCTCCTTTCAGAAGCTATAAAAAGTTATACATGGAAAGAGCAGAGGCAGATCAGCACAAGAAGATTTTTTTCCCATTCAAGAAACCCCTCCCCTTGAGTGATATAACTCAAATAATTTTCACGTGAGGAAAATATGAAAGAAACAATTACATACAATTCAATATTTACAAAAGGGGCCTTAAGCCCATCTGGAGGCTTCTTCCAAGTGCCCTGTGTTGGGGTATTTGGAAGGAAAGGAACGGTAGAATCTTTGAGAACAAGATTAATAGCCAAGAGAGACTATTGGTTGCCATTCATAACCTTCTTTTCAGTGATGTTCTGCTAGGTTGGAATTTAATGAGGATTATTGGTACTCCACGTAGGAGATGGGATAGTGTTGCTAGGGGGACTTTAGTTTTTGTTCCTTTCCTGTTATTCTTTTCTATTGTTCTTCATTGGTTCATCTCCCCAGAGAATGTTTTCTTCTTTCCTTGTATCTGGTTTTTCTTCTTTAATGGTATTTATCTTCTCCAAAAAAAAAAAAAAAACTTTGCCTCATCAAACCAACCCAGACAGGAACCTAAAAAAAAAAACAGTCAAATTCTAAAATAAAAAAATAGGCAAAAACATTGCAAGGGAAATAGAAATAGCTTAATAGAGTCAAGTAAAAGTGGTACACAAGATATATAAATCGATTAGAATGTGAAAATCATTCTCTCTGTAAATAACTTTACAGAAGATATAACAATGTCACAAAAAAGTTAGAAGTCTTTTATGAAAAAAAAAGTTAGAAGTACGATGTACATGTGGGCAGTTACCAAGATGACAAAACCCACTGAATCCAATCAGCTATGATATGAGAACTCAACTCCAGCTCAAGGTTTAATCTCAAATATTTAGGTCAGCTGCATGAATCCTATTCCACCATCCCACTCAACTATGATGTGAGACAAAATGTAATGTTTATAACACATTTATGTAATGTATGCTCAAATAACAAAAAAAAAACATGCACATACACTAAAAAGGGTGATTAAAGCTATATCCTGATTTGTGTGATGACCTGCTTGTAAACCCACACTTCATTCATTACGTTGGTAAGACACCACAACATAGAGAGATGATTTATCAAATAAAGCTTTGTGTACACAATAACATGTAGATAACAAATTCAAAGCTAAACATAACGAGTATAATCTAGTAAGTATGAGTAAAGCAAAATGCCGAATGCCCATAGCCACCAGTTCCACAGTAACAAATAAACAATGAAAACGCAACAACTAATCAGTTAGGGATCACACTGCATATGAGTATTAGAAAGACCTCCCGCAAATATAACACACGCAAAGGATCGCATTCTTGCATAATATTTAGATATAATGGAATCAAATGCCACAGATTCCCCAAAAGAAAAAAAAAATGATAAATTTCCCCAGAAAATCAACTGTAGCTTTTCATTGAGGACAAAGACAAAAGAGCAGCTCTGAGAAATTTAAGCATCCTAGAAGTTCAATTTTATCTTGATAAGCGCCAAAACAAAAAGAATCCAGTAATATCAAATTTAAGTCTAAACTATTAGGAGATTTGAAGTGATGAATCCTACGCAAAGTTAACCATAATTATCGAGATACAGAAGACAGTGGAAGACACAAAATTTATACTGCTTTCTTCCAAAATAAAATGACTTCTGATGAAAAAAAAAATTAAGAAAATCATAAAATAATACATAAACTGCTGAAAATTTCCATGAGACACTCTCAAATAATAATAGTAACAATAATAATTCATGTATAAATTAGAAAGGTCTCCCTAAGGAGTCAGGTGATCAAATTTAGCAAGTTGCAACCCATGTAACAAATACGATAATAACAACAATAAAGATTATGTTAATAATAATACTGATAATAATAAGTTCCTACTTGACTTGTCTTAAACGTTACAGAGAAAAGAAGAAGAAAAATCGTAGCTGAGGAGACACAAATTACGTAAAATACAGAACAAACGAAAAATCGGCCATGGAGATGAAGAAGCCATGATCTTCTGCAAAACCCTAGATTATAAGGGTTTAGAGATACCTGATAAACAGCCAATGCAATAAGAGCAAGAGATACGACGAAAGAGATTAACCAAAGAACGAGTTCCCACGCCATGTTATCCGGTCAAAACAATGATACACAGTTCAAGTTCTCAAAAACCCGAGAAGAACCATCATCGCATCGGTTCTACTTCTGCATCGAACATCGAAGAATCAAAGGAAGAAAAAAACACAAAGAAGAGCTTCAACTCCGTACCAATGGCGGATCTATGAAGGGCTAAAAGAGTCTGTGAAGAGTAGGGAGAGCTCGAAGTACGAATCTTTCTTCTCCTAAGAAACCAAGAAAGTAAATAAAGAAGGATTCTGATTCAGTGAAAGTGTGGTCAGGTGAACTCTCGATTAACGACGTATGATAAGAATCCATGACCTTTCGTGGGATACTTACCCTTTGATACGAATCCAACGATTATTAAACGACTCCTACTGTGGATACATAAAATTTAAGTAATGCCGCTCTCAATTTCGTTAATTGACTTTAAGTAATGCCTCCCTCATGGTTTTGAGAACCGGACCTGCCATCGAACCCGTTAGGTGAACGATTCAAGTCCAATCGGATTCAACCATTACATGATTTAACCACGCTTTGTTCAAACAAGTGAAATGTAACGAAGCAAATGTTCTGTGATAAAAATGCCTCTGTAGTGTATATGGTGAATTAGAAACAGAAATGTGTTGTTTTGGAGGGTAAAAGGGTCCAAGAAAGTGTTCGGTGGAAAAAGTAGGTGGTCAATAAAAGACATAAAATTCAAAAATACATCTTGTGTCAATCAATGCACGATAATAGAGGTCTGTCTCAAAACAGACAATCGTTCTCCTGTAATTAAATACAAAATATATATATAAAGCAATTCAAAATGCATTAGAAGGCTTATGACCAAATTCCTAATTTTTAGACATACCCAAAATATGTAATAAATACCAAAAAAATAAAACAATTCAAAAGAAGGATTGTGTCTACCTCCCTTATTTATGCTAACCTCCGTCAGGAGTAGGAGTGGACACATTAGTGCCAAAAAATGATTTACACTTTTTGGAAAGTGTAAATCACTTTTCAGTGCTGATGTGCTTGTCCTCTGACATCCAACGGAGGTTAGCATAAATAAGAGAGGTGGACACAATCCTTCATGAACAATTTGTTGGGAAGTGGGATTGGAATTTGGAAAAACAACGTTTTCAAATTTTTCCTTATTAATTTGCTAAAAAATGAAAATCTGATTGGTTTTATTAGAACTAGCTTTGTAAGAAACCAGTTGATTTTCATTGGTTTTACCAGTTATATGTGATTTTTGGTAGATTATGATTTTAAGTTTTTATAAAACTATTTAGGTGCCGGTTTTGGTCAATCAGGTTGGAACCATCCGGTCCAGTTCAATTTTCAAAACTATGATTTATCTTTTATACTAAATCAATTTCCTAAGTATTGATTATAAAAACCCAGTCAAACCATTTAAACATGAATTAAAACTAAACTGCATTTGGTAGCCACCTGTAATGAAATCATTTCATTTGAGTTTCACAAGGCTTTTTCACCTACAACAGGACGATTTGTGATGAATTCATTCAGATTTGCAATCATTTGTGCTTGACAACATAAGTTATTTCATTTTATAGGAAAACCTAAGATGACTTCATTTCTAATTGTAGTTAACAAATCAGTATAAATTTGAATGAGTTCATTAGGAAACCATCATCTCATGGCTACAAATACCTTAGAAACTCAAATGAAATGATTACATTACAGGTGGCTGCCAAACAGGTTTTAAGTTAATTCCAGTCTTAAAAAAAAGGTTTAAATGACAAATTTTAGTCATTTCGTACTCCTTTTATTTTTTTATAAAATAGTTTTGTACTCCTGACCCACAACAAAATAAGCTATAAATCGACTGAAATAAATCTTAAGTAATTAAAATTTATCTTCAGTATTCATTAAACAAAACTAGTTTGCTAAGTTAGAACTAAGCTCACATGAGTAGCCCCTCATTAGATCAAATTCCTAGGTGAAACCAATCAATAGTGGGTCTTAATCCTCTGTAGACGAAAAACATGAGCGAATAGCACTTAAGGGCCTGTAATCCACTAATGCTATTCTTTTGGACGGACACCAATCATCATCACCTTCTTCTTCTCGCTTTTGGAACCAATAACCTATGTACCACAAACACCATTCCATAAAATTATTGATGTCCGCTCTGCATTGCAATATAGGGAGTCCTCTTTGGGATTGCATCACTTGCTGATATAGCACCAACCTCCCCCCAGTCTCCTACATTGTCTTGCCAGTTTAGTGGCTGTGCCGAGCCCCAAGTGGGACCACCAAAAAAGGCCTTATTGTCATCTAACAATATTTCAAATCAAACAGGTAAGCCTCACTGAATCACATTTGGCCCACCGATCCGATAATCATGGGAACATCATAGTCATGGCTGAATAGTTGTGCAGCACTAAACAGGCAATTAAAGAGACAAGATGTGTAACATATTATATCATGGAATCGTTTATAAATTCATATTTGGAGCACAGGCAAGCTCAGACTGAACAAAAGACCACTCTCACTGTTCATATCAAATGGCACCAGTTTTAAATGAGATGACTCACAAAAGATTCATTTCAGATGGGATCATCTGCAAATTGGAATGCTTTAGGCATCCAAAAAGAGCCCTGAAATAGAATTAAAATTTACAACTAAAAGTACAAATTCTTGCTTAATAAATCAAAGAAACTATTGGCTCCTCAAAAACAAATGAATCACCCCCTCTACTTGAGTGTCATCTGATAAATCATCAGATTCCCTTCCTGGGAATGTCAAGCATCATTGTTTCATCCAAAGATTACAAGCAGATTAGTGCACCCGCCAGCCTTTTCCAATTTCAACCAGCAACATACAGACATACTAAAACATTTTAAGACCAGTTGAACTCAAATGCACTTTCCATGAATCACTTGTTATTTTGCATGCATCATTTAACAATCAATATGAGGTCATACCTTCTCTTTGCCACGATATATTCACACCAAGATAGACAAGAATGTACTCCCTACCAGCAGGGTGCACATGGCACAGTTGAAAGTTGGATACCCATTATGGAGATCCTAGGTCAAAATTGACAATTTAATGAACATAATCAATTAATCACACCCTCCCAGTTCTGAGGGAATCATTGGCATTTTTTGTTACGAGGCAGATTAGGATGATCTGATCAGGTCAACCTAAGGATTCCTATTTCGCTATATTACAGTAAATTTAATTATGAGGCAGGTCAGAACTCAACATGCCAAAACTTGAATACAGCCAACAACATGCTATATTGAGAGGTCAGCAGCTGGAGAGTGTTAATAGGAGTGCAGTGTGAAAGCAACCTGAAGGTTCTTTAGTTAACTAACTTTGGCCCATCGCCAACGCTATTGGAAGAGCTATCTTGTATACTCTTAGATGAAGAAAATCGGCTTGAACAGCTCCCATCTGTTACACTACTTTCCTTCCTCTGTGATAGCTTGCCTTTCCCTACCCCAGATGACAACTCCTGGAAAACAGTTGGAATATTAGCCTCCACAGACAAACACACTATTAGTTCCAGTTCTTAATCTGATCACAGTTGCTGTCCAAGGGTTGATAGACATTTCCTACAACAAAATTGACCCAAAACTCACCTGGTCAGCTGTAGATCCAGGTGTCTTGAGTTCCAGCTCAGTACCTACATCATTAGAATTATAACTTTTTTCAACACTGCTTCCCCTCTGACAATCTGGTGACTTGCTCTTGGGATCTCGTTTACTGGAAGTGTGGGACCTACTGCTTGACTGCAGGTGTGGGGATACATATTGGGCAGATGGCTGGTCAATCTGGGGATTGGCTGGAGACGAATATGGGATAAAATTCGAACAGAAATTGGGAATGGCCCCAGGAGTTTGATTTCTAAAGAAGGGGAATGGCTGCAGAGATGGGTGCATGGGAATGGGGCCTGAAGTAACAGGAACAGGTATTGGTAACGGATATGAAGGTGGGCCCATGACAAGCGAAGGATCCATAGCAGACCAAGGGAACATAACCCCGAGTCTCTGCTGATATTGAACATTAAGGTTGTCGATATCGGATTTTAGAGATGCCTTCTCTTCTCTAAGCTCATTCTTCTCCTGTGTTAACTGTTTGTACACAGAAACAAATGATAAAATGCGTGATCAAATGAGCGCCCCCACCCCTCCGCCCGCCCCCCCCCCCCACAAAAAAGGTCATAATCCATGAAAGGAACATCACCTCTCGAGATTCTTCTGATAGTGTTGCATAATCAGCTTTCAGCCTGTTGACTTGGGCATTCAAATCTTTCAGTATTTGAATTGTATCGGTTAGGATGGTTGCCTTGTCATTCTTGGGCCTATCAGGGTCTGAAATTTGAATGTCACTGTCAGGTATTTTTCTAACAAGCATGGAAAAGTAACCAGTCACAGAAAGAAGCATCCAGCAGTAAGTAACAGAAACACAATAACACAAGGCAAAAGCTATGGCTCATGTCTCACAGGCCATAATAGTCTACAAATGACACATGCATACTAAAACACAAGTGCTAGAAGGAGGACAAACACCATCCAATGAGCTCATAGAGGGGTTCTGAGGTTTAAAAAAGAAAAAAACTATTTTTTCAATGATACGCATTGTATGTCTACTAAGTGCTAACAAAAGAATGGTGACACCCACC
Source organism: Platanus orientalis (assembly GCA_025762735.1). NCBI lineage: Eukaryota > Viridiplantae > Streptophyta > Magnoliopsida > Proteales > Platanaceae > Platanus > Platanus orientalis. The sequence goes on along the minus strand of JAOXJP010286077.1, from coordinate 11,179 downwards.
CTCTGTACATGCCCATAGCCATAACATTTTTCTTTTTTTCTTTTTCTTTTGATAAGTAATAACGTATCTATTAGTATATGGCAAAAAATAGGGTGAAACCCATGAAGAAAAGTGACTACAGCTTCAAGAAGATAATATGGCATTTACAATAACCACACCAAACGTACAACACAACCTTCATGGGGCTTGCCATGAACTAAGGCTTCCCAACTATTGAATAAGGTTAAGTGATTGAACCCCCTAAACTCCTTGAGAATGAATTACCTAATTGAACAATGGCGCTTTTAATTAAGCCAGTCACGAATCCAAAAATACCATAATTGTCCTCAAAAGTTTGGTTATTCCTTCCATAAGCACCAAATGGACCATCTTCCCTAGGACTTGTCCCTCATTATTGAGAGCACCAAGCATCCATTTAAGCAACTGATTAAGCTAGCTTTTAAAATGTACTCAATAGACTCCATATAAGTGGGGAGAGAGAGAGAGAGAGCATTGCCACACCTTTCCTGGCATCTGATTTACACAAAACACAACCAGGCATGACTCTCACTTACCTTATCAAATGATCAAATCCTTAGAGTGTGGCTAACACAGGAAGGAAACTACTTTAGAAGATATGGAAGTTTCCCAAATGAACTTTGAATGGGGGAGCCTCCTTTTAACTAGGAAATAGAAGAACAACATAACCCAAGAACCACCTTTCGGGTCCAATCTCCAAAGGCATTTGTCCCCCTACCCATTCAACATAGGAACCTTTTCCAAAATCTGACTAGAAAACCCAAGTCTCAATCACTGATCCCTTCTAAGTTACAGAAGTCACACAACCAATCTGCTATCTTCCCAAAACAATTACTAACCCAAGCCCCTTTATCATCTACCTATGACACCAGTCTATGTAAAAATGAGACTGATGCAATTAGGCAAAGTCGCAAAAGGCAATTTTTTTAAATGAAAAAAAAATGTTCTTTGAGAAAGGTCCACACATAATGCCTAATTGCACTTGTGACTTAGCGATTATAATCAAGTATCAGCCTGGTAGGTCATTACATGGAGGACCTGAACAAATCATGTCACATGATTTAATCCTAATTTATGCTATCACCCACTTGGCCCAACCAAGACGGACTGCTGGCTGGCCCTCTATTGTAATTCAATATAAGGCATAAAAATATAATATGTTCATTCATTTCCAAGACAATTGTGATACTGACAAATATACCAGATCTTGATCCATCAATAATGCTTCATCAGTGTATGGTCTGATGCAGCAACATTAAATTATTTGGAGAAGACATTCCCCCTTTGGAAACCTAAGCCAAGAATTTGTCAAGCCAAGAAGAAATCAAACAAGTGTCACTGGTAGGAGATTGTTTTAGAGTTTTTTTTATTTAATTGACCATATAAGAAGGCTTTAAAGCCATATGATTAGGGGTATGGGTGTTAGGGATTTTAGAAGATGTTTTGGTAATTTTCTAGTATTTTTTTTAATTATTTTAGGGTTTTAGAAGCCAAATCTGCAAGGCATTAAACAGGGGTAATTTGGACATTTTACTTTAATTAGGTTAATGTGCTTATATATATAAGCATAAGGTTGTAATTAAAGGGAGGTTTTTTTTGGGAGAACGAAGTGGCTATTAGAGTGAGTTGTGAATTCCCACAAGTTTGGTTGTCTTGTTCCTTTTCCCTCCTTTTTTTTTGCCTTCTCTCTCTCTCTCTCAATCTTCTTTTAATCTTCTAAACCTTCTTCCACTTCTTCTTCTTCCTCTCTATTTCTTTTATCTTAAAATTTTTTTTTTTTTCTATAGTTTTTTTCTGCAAAAACGTCAAACAGGCAATGACCTCTTTCACCATATCTCTCTCATCCCTCCTCCTTTCTTCAAGAAATTTCACAGGGTCCTTCTCAACCCCTGGGTGACACAAATAGGGAGGGAGTTCTCTGCATTCAACCACATCCTATTAAATAGGATCAAGTCCAAGACTGATCTGGCGGCAGCACTACCCTAACAGTTTTCCGTTGAATTTTTTTGAAGCTTTGGGATTGATTCCAGCCATCAACTTAGCCTTTTCCAAGCGGTTTAGACATGTGTTTCAAGAGGTAAAATTCTAAGTTCGAAAGCTTCCACAGTCAAGGAATTATAAACAATTTTGTGACGTTTTGTTTGAGAATTTGCTACAGTACTTTAGAGCCAGATTCACAATTTTGAGTTTAGTATATAAGTAATTGAAATTTTCTAAATTCTCTATTAGAGGGCATTAAAATCCTGTGTAGAAGACTTTCAGTCTGAGAATTTTTCTAACGTGATTCAAGGGGTATTTCGGTAATTTCCAAGCTGTTTGGGAAAAATACGAAATTGCCCTTAGGTCTGAAATTTTCAGATCCTTTCTTGGGCTGTTATTTGAATCTTAGAAAGTATTCTATATCCTTTTGAATATTGTTCCGCATCATGGTCACTTACTAGTGAGTCAATCTAAGGTTTCCAGGCAGAATTATCTGTTTGTTATACCTATACACTATATGAGCTTCAAGGGGATATTGGGATAATAGGCGAAGGGACCAGATCCTGATCCACAAATATAGTCTCATTAGTTACATGGCTCTCATTTACAAAGTCATTAGACTCATTACTAACTATCAGATTATGGGGCGCATCAAATGCAAATGGTTCAAATCCTGTCTTTTCTGCTGTTATGGTGTTATGTATGGCTTGTCTTAACCGATTTTAAAGTATATTTTTCTGTTTTCTTATATAACTCCTAGAATTTGGGTTATGTACCCATAGAAACTCATAACTGGACTGGTAAAGTTCTCCCATCTCTTTCTACAGTGCTGGTTTCAGACAGGAAGAGAACTATGGTGTTCTTGGTATGAAGACTCACAGCTATGTATGCTTCCCACATGTCTTTTTTTTTTTTAATACCAAGGTATCCAGGCTTCTTAGAGCACCTGACTTGTTAGCGTATATGGTACATGGAGGGTATTTCAGTCATGTATAATATGGGGCTTATATACCATTGTATTCGGTCTACCAATAAGAAGAAATAATAATAGTGTAGTCATATGAGCAACCCTAACTCATATGACCTACATTCTCTCTTCTCTCTCTCTATCTTCTTCCTTAATCCTTTATCTCACAGGTTTCAAAGCAAGGAAGGTGACTGGGCGACTAGCTACACCTCGCTACTGACGTCATCAGTCCTAGGGCTAACATCAGCAGCCGTACGGACACAATGGAAAATGCGAGATTTCTCATGATTTTGAGAGGCCATGATTTTAGAAGATTTTTTGTACTAATATCAGTATCAATCGACATCAACAACTAGGAGTTTTCCAATTTTCAAGAATTTTTCAGAAAACAACAATGATTTTGTTTTCTGGGATTTGCGATCAATCTGATTGATTTTAAGCAGGTTTTTTGGTTCGATTTGTTCCTCCTTGGATACAAGAAGCTAACAAAACAAACCCCATGCCGATTGGTGGAGTTTTGAAGGTACAGCAAACAAAATACCCCCTCCAAGTTGCCGCCAAGACCTGATTTTCTCTCTCCATACGACTTTTTGTTATTTTCTACTATGGACAGTGCATCAAATCATGTCCTTATCTATTGTGTTGTTGTTTGGTATAGATCGTGAGTAGATCTAAAGGGTAGTCATTCAAGCGTGGAGTTTTTGGGCACTCTTTTTTTGTGAGTAACGTGTGCACTTAGGGGCCGTCATTCATTTTTTTGGCTCCCTCATATTTTCATTTGGTAGTGAATGATTGTTGATCTGCAAATTTCTTTGAGATTGTGGTTGTGCTTGGAAATGGCTGAAGACCATAAAAAATCCAACCCTTCGTCAGTCGGTGAGATTAGCACTAGAGAGTTAACTACCCAACAAATTACCACTTTCAAGTTCGATGGCAGCAATTATTGACTTGGTCTAAGTCAATTCTCATCTACATTGAAGGCAAAGACAAAGAAGATTATCTAACGGGAGAAGTTAAAAAACCGGATAAGAAAGATCCAAAATATCGACGATGGAAAACTGAGAATGCTATGGTGAAGGGCTGGTTGCTCGGTTCCATGAAACCGGAAATTAGTGATCATTACCTATTCTTGGAGATTGCACATCAGATTTGGGATGCCTTAGCTAAATCATATTCTGAACTTGGTCACACAGCCAAAGTGTATGAATTACGCCAACGGATTTCTCAATTCAAGCAAAATTGGCAGGTACTTACTCTCTATTATGCCTCCTTGAGAAAGATGTGGGACGAATTGGAACACTATACCACCTATCGTCTAACTTGTGTGAATGACACAATTGAATACCAGAAGCATGTGGAAAACATACAAATCTTTAAGTTTTTAACTGGCCTCAACTCTGAGTTTGAACAAGTCTGGGGTCTTATCCTTGCCAAAGATCCCTTACCCTCACTGAATGAAGTATATGTTCATGTTCATAGAAAGGAATGGAGTCAAGGAGTGATGAATTTACCTCCTACATTTAAAAAATCTGCATTAATTTTCACATCCATCAAAGGAGGCAGAGGTAAAAATTCATGGCATGGTCGAGGTAGAAGATCAATGTGTTCATCTGAGGATAGAGATAAACTTAAATGTGAGCATTGTGGTCGGTAAAGACTTACCTAGGTATAGTGCTAAGAACTTCATGGGCGCCCACATGATTTACCCACTTGTGGTTTCCAGCGAGGAGGATCAAGTAGTAGTTCTCGGTGGCCGGTTTGGTGGGAACTGTATGACTGCCAACTCAGCTTCTTCTACCAATACGGAGATGGTACCCAATTCATCTATTTCTACGTCCTCAAGTTCCACAGAGGGTAACCTCTCTAGAGATGAGATTGAAGCACTCTGCCGATTCGTTTCTCAGTTGAATCACTCTTCGACTGGGCTCACGTCCTCCTTCGCCTATTCAAGTACATCTGCATCACCCTTGTCTGCATCTACTTCCAATCCTTCTTGCTCTTAGATTATAGATTCAGGAGCCTCTCATCATATGACTGGTATATCCTCTCTTTTCACCTTTTATCAGACTTATTCAGGCATAGATAAGGTCCGTATCGCAGATGGATCTCTTTCCTCTGTTGCTGGCCAAGGGAACATTCTTGCCACTCCTAGTCTACAACTATCATCTATCCTACATGTTCCTCACTTCACTTTAAATCTTCTATCCATTAGTCAAATTACCAAGAGCCTTAATTGTTGTGTTCTTTTCTTTCCATCTCATTGTGTGTTTTAGGACATGGTGACGAAGAAGACGATTGGTTTGGGACGTAAGAATGATGGTCTTTATATCTTTGATTCATAATTATCAGTTGCTTCGTCTGCAATAAAAAGGGATGTTTCTTCTAGATCAAATGAGTTGCTCGCTTGGCATCGCCGCTTAGGTCATTTTTCTTTTTTTATATTAAGGAAAATGTTTCCTCACTTATCAGTTTTCAATTTCAATTTTTTATGTGAACCTTGCGAATTGGCAAAACATTGTAGATCTGTTTATCCAATTAATAATAAAAATAAATGTTCCCTTCCATTTCAACTTGTGCATTCTGATGTATGGGGTCCTTCTCCTACTTCTTCTCTTTAGTTTTAGATTTTTTGACATTTGTGAATGATTATTCACAGACTACCTGGGTTTACTTGTTAAAACATAAGAGTGATGTATTTACTTGTTAAAACATAAGAGTGATGTGTTTGCAGCATTTAAATATTTTCACTTTATCATTTCTACCCAATTCCATACATAAATTCAAATTTTTAGATCTGATAATGGTGGGGAGTACATTTCTCGTGATTTTTCTTCATTCTTTGATGAGTCTGGAATTGTTCACCAGACCACATGTTCAGGCACTCCTGAACAGAATGGAGTAGTTGAGAGGAAGAATCGTCATTTGTTGGAAATTGCAAGAGCCATCATGTCACCATGAATGTGCCTAAGAGTTTTTGGTCTGATGTTATCCTTACTACAGTCTACCTCATGAATAAGATGTCTATACGTGTCCTTTCTCATAAAAGTCCTCTAGAAATTCTTGTGTCGGGTTCACCTTAATTTTTCTTACCTCTGAAAACCTTTGGTTGTGTATGCTATGTCTATATTCCTAAACCTACTTATACCAAATTAGATCCCAAGGCACTTAAATGTGTATTTCTGGGTTATAGGGTCAATCAGAAGGGGTATAAATGTTTTCATCCATCATCTCGTCAGTTTTTTGTGTCTCGTGATGTCACCTTTTTTTAGTCTGTTTCATTTTTAGCTTCAGGGGGGACATCTCTTTAGAGGGAGTAAGTATCTGGTAATGAAGAGGCATCTGATGATGAAGAGCTACCCTTACTTGTTCCCATTTATGTTCTCTCATATCATTTTGATGGACAAGGGAGTGTTGGGAACAAGAGGGAGTTAGAGTTAAAAGTGTACACGGGAAGGAAAAAAAAATGGAAGGCAAGAAGAAGTAGGTACACAAGACTTAACTTCTCATGACTCTCTCCAAGAGTCGACTTCAGAACCTATTCCGAACTCAGGTAATGTTCGCACTCATTCTCATTCCCTTTTCTCAGTGTTCTGATAATCTTAATCAACCTATAGCCCACAAGAAAGGTGTGAGGTCCTGCACACAACATCCCTTGTCAAACTTTGTGTCTTACAATACCTTATCTCCAATGTTTCATGTTTTTTCCATGGCTTTATCTACTATTGTTGTTCCTTAAAGTGTATCTAAGGCATTAAATGAACCCAAATGGAAGATTGCAATGATTGAGGAAATGATGACACTGGAAAAAAAAAAAAAAAAACAATACATGCAAATTAGTTGATCTTCCCAAAGGAAAGAAGTTAGTTAGTTGTAAATGGGTGTTTACCATCAAGTACAAATCAGATGGATCCGTGGAGAGGTACAAAGCAAAATTGGTTGCAAAAGGGTACACTCAGACCTTTGGGATTGACTATCAAGAGACTTTTGCTCCTGTAGCAAAAATGAATTCCATCCGGGTTCTCATCTCTCTTGCTGCAAACCAGAGCTGACATCTTCTACAATTTGATGCGAATAATGCATTTCTGCATGGAGAGTTAAAGGAAGAAGTGTATATGGCCACCCCACCTGGATTTCGTATGCCACAGGCCGAAGGGAAAGTCTACAAACTCAAAAAGGCCTTGTATGAATTGAAACAATCGCCTCGTGCGTGGTTTGAAAGGTTTCGGACTGTTATGATCTAGTCTGGAAAGAAACAAGCACAAGCTGATCACACCTTGTTTATAAAGAGACAAGACCCCAAGCTAGACGCTTTAATTGTGTATGTAGATGATATTGTGCTGACTGGGAATGATGAAGAGTAAGTCCAACGCCTCAAAAGTAGTCTTACCAAAGAATTTGAGATCAAGGATCTTGGTTTCTTGAGATACTTTTTTGGGATTGAAGTTGCCACATCAGGCAAAGGCATCTTTCTCTCTCAACGGAAGTATGTACTAGATCTCTTGAAAAAATCGGTATAAAAGGTTGCAAACCGTGTGCTACTCCTATCGAGGTAAATCACAGGCTGAAAAAAAAAATGACAGTGACAGATTGATTGATGCAAGAAGGTTCCAAAGGCTCGTAGGACATCTTATTTATGTCCCTAACCCATCCAAACATCACATATACCATTAGTGTTATAAGTCAGCTCATGCATGCACTTACCCAAGACCATATGGATGCAGCATATAGGATTCTCAGATACTTGAAGGGATGTCCAGGCAAAGGAATCATTATCAAAAGAATGCTCATCATCAGATCGAGGTATAAATTGATGCCGATTGGGCTAGCTCCCTGACAGACCGAAGATCTACGTTTGGCTATTGTTCATTTGTTGGAGGAAATTTAATAACCTGGAGGAGTCAGAAACAATTAGTTGTTGCGAGACCTAGTGCAGAGGCTGAATTCAGATCTATAGTCCATGGTATTTGTGAATCCCTATAGTTAAAAATGTTACTCTCTAAAGTGGGTTGGCCCACCACAAGACTTGTGAAAATCTATTGTGATAATAAAGTTGCAATCAGTATTGCACATGATCCTGTGCAGCATGACCATACATGTATTGATAGGCACTTCATCAAGGACCATCTCAAGAAAGGACACATTTATACACCTTTTGTTCTGACTCACAATCAGCTAGCGGATCTATTTACCAAGGGACTTAGTACATCACAATTTTTGGGTTTCGCAAGTTGGGAATGCGAGATATCTATTCTCCAGCTTGAGGGGGAGTGTTAGCATATATGGTACATTAGCGTATATGGTACATGGAGGGTATTTTAGTCATGTATAGTATGTGGCTTATATACCATTGTGTTTGGTCTACCTAAACTCATACGATCTATGGTTGTCTCTCTTCTTTGCTCTCTCTCTCTCTCCTTCCTTAATCCCTTATTTCTCAAAGTTAAGTTAACCATGATCTTCCAGCTTCTTTTTCTTGAAAAAATACTCTTTTGCATCACTTTTGGGTGTATTCATGTGCATTATCGGAATATACTATACGAATATAATATCCATATTGAATTTCTATCTCTTTATAGAATAATTTAAAGATGGGATGCAGTTCAGAACGATTTTTTAACAAAAATAGCCATGCCATACATGAATAATCATTAAAAAAAGTAACGAAATAAGAATAACCAAACAAATATTTATGTCTTACAGAACCCTAAATATCATAATGAACAAGTTCAAATGGACTCAACTTACGAATATCAATTCAACTAAGAAAAGAACTGCTATGATGTTTCTTTAGTTGGCACGCTTCACATTCTAGACTGGACACAAACTGTAAAAAAGGAATACTATATTTTAGTTTTTGCAGAGATGGATGACTAGAGCGATTGTGCCATTGCATAGAAGAGACACTGGAATTCAATGCAGCTACACCATCATCTCTTGGATCCTCATACATATAATATAAGCCATTTGCTTCGTGCCCATCACCAATCATCTTCCTCATCTTGAGGTCTTGGAAAATATAGAAGGAAGGATAAGAAGTCATTGAAAAATTCAATGCTTTAATCAGTTTACTCACAGATAATAGACTAAATGAAAATTTAAACACATATAGAACAAAAGAAAGGGGGAAGGAGGAAGTCAGATTAGCATCTCCACAACCACTATTGGAATGTGTAGAGCCATCTGCAAGAACAACTATAGATTGAGAAGCAAAGGAAACCAATTGGGATGACGTATTAGTCATATGGTCAAAGGCTCTCGAGTTAATAAACCAAGATGATATCTGAGTGGCAAGACAAGCAGTACTTGAGTAGGCTAAGGTAGCAGTAGATGCGGATGGACTGGCAGTAATACTCGTTGATTGAATTTGCTGTAACAAAGCATTATACTCATGAGAAAGAGTAATTGATCCAAATCCACTTTTTTTGGGAATGACTGTTGCCAATTGTAGACCTTTATAGGAGTCTCACTAGACGTAGTCATGACATTAGCTCAAGTAGGTTTCCCAAATTTCTCCCAAGTCCCAACATTTATCTGAACTGTAATTTGTCCTGCCACAGTTTACATTTATGAGGCATGTCAAATCCATGTCCTCGCCCTTTGCCACCACCAGAATTTCTTCCTCTGCCTCTAGAAGCATTACTTCTACCTCTACCAGCCATAGATACAACTGAATTTTCATTACCGGGAAGACTAATGGGAGGACTAGGAGACACTGATGAAGTTGGGGCTGCTTGCAATACTCGAGCATAAATATTGTTTAAAGAGGGTATATCATAACCAACAAGAATTTGCTCTCAAATAGTTTAAAAATGGGAATTCAACTCGGATAGTAACTTAGCCACTTGAAATTCCTCATATTTCCTTTTAAGCCATTCAATATCATTTGTGATGGGTTGATACATATTCAATTCCTCCCACATGCCACATCGAGCACTGTAGTACTCACAGATTTATCACCTTGCTGCAACATAAAAAAGTTCTCATACAACTGATAAATTCTAGATACAATCTTTTTCATAGAATACATCTCTTGGAGTGTTGTCCAAACTTGTTTAGCAGTGTCTAAGAACATCATGTTAGCACTGATCTGTGGTTCCATGCTATTCCATAACCATGTCATTAGTAGATTGTTGTCTTGCAGCCACTCTTCATATCCAGAACTTGATTTAGAGGGTGGATTAGTAGTAATGTATTTCAACTTCAACTGGAACTAAGAAAAATATTGACAAATTGTGCCCATAGTTATTTCCATTCAGCTTGATACTGGTAATTTGAAGGTTCACACTATCTTCAGAATTTAGTGGAGGAGCTTTTTCTTCATTTGAGGAAGACATGATGCTCTTGACTAATCAACTAATGCATGTAAATACTACAGCCACACACACAAGGACCAGATAACTCGATCAATTTCCATGCAAATCAACCACTTGCACACTAAAGGTACTTAAGGAATATAGATAAAAGCTCAAACACATCATCATTTTTATCAAAATTGCACCACAATCCATACAATTCATCAACTCAGCAGCACATTCCATACAAATAATTAAGAACTTGTTAAAAGTTGTTTCATACTAGAGAAAAAAGCAGCAAGTACAAGCACACAAGGATATGATTACACACTCATAGTACCACAACAACCACACCCATGGGGCATAAAAAAATGCCTCTTTCAGCCCTTATACAAGATCTATCAAAAAGAACTTTGAGAATTGACGTTTCACACAGCCAATATAAGAAACCCTTGGAAAGAAAGGGACTGCAGGATCAATCCTGCTTTGATACCATGTAAATAAATAAGAAACAAGAAATAACAAGAAAAAAAGAGAAGGGAATATAACAAAGAACAAAGAACAAAGAGAGAATGAGGGAAGAGAAGAGATGACATTGGGAAGAAGAAGAGTAGGAGTCGTTATCATAGAAAACGACACTTCCTTTCCCTTTATATTATTAAATGTAATGCAGGGACAAAAATGCCCCTGTTATGTTACGGTGAAGACAAAGAATATATGCTCTCTTAACAAACATCAATCTTCCTATCAACATATGAATATCCTTTGCCCATTATCAAAGATATGTGAAGGCTCAAGCAATGTGATGTAGGATCCAAAGGGAAATTTGATGCAGGACAAGGGAAAAGATACCAAAAATTGATGTAGAATAATTTTCCAAAGCCTTAAACAATGGTTAGATTTAAAGTGTGGAAGCAAAAGT
>JAOXJP010286066.1:0-14453 GCA_025762735.1 Platanus orientalis | reverse complement strand
CCCCCCAACCCCCATACCTATCATTTTGAATGATTTAGACACCAGAAAGTGAGGTCTGATCCTAAGAATGGACCCCACTTTCTTGCTCATAACAGTGTGTTCTTACACTATTTTACAGAGCCATATACCTGTCATGATTTTTTTGACTCCCTTTATAAAAGGATTTATGTTGAATTATTTAGTTCATTGTTTAGTTAACTTATTCAGCTATGTAATTAATTTTTTGCAAGACAATTTACGAATTCCTACTATTTTTACTGAATTTTATATTTCAACATGTAGCTTGTTGTTAAAAATCTGAAAGTTGGTAGTTGTGTCTGTTTTTTGTACCATAACTCCCTATACTCGGCCTAAAATTTTAACTGAAAACTCATAACTCATTGCTTAACTTTTCTGTAAAGTTTGGGACCCACCTGATAACTGGATTTCGAGATATGGGTCCCACAACTCAGACCTTGTAGAAAAATCTGTGCAGAGTGCATAGTGTTTTTTATTTTGGAAAATTTCAAAAGTGGGTCCCACCCCTCCTCCAAGGGCTGGGGATTTTTGTGAACCTCTCTAGGAGTGTCACTCACCCCTTTGAAAAATTTCAGCGTCAGTGGACTCCGAAAAGTTGCCCAAAAATCAGAAAATAGTCATTATTTTTTTTGAGAAATGAACAGTACGCCTGATCTCCCACTCCATAAGAGATCAGGCGTATGTGGAGTTTAGGCATACCCTGGCTTTTAGGCATATGTGGACTTCAGGCATATGTGGAGTTCAGGCATATATGGAGTTTAGACATACCCTGATTATTTCAAGCGTACTTGACTAAGAAGGCTTCAAATGGTGTTCCTAAGTGTCTAGACACCCCCAGCAACCCCAAAACCTATCAAACTCTCAAAATTTAACCTTTGCGTAAATTTTAGAATTTGGAATTAACTCCAAAAGTCAAGTGGGACCCAATTGAAGTCATACGCTTGAACTCACTCTGTGAGAGATCAAGCGTATAAGAGATCAAGGGTACACATAGAGTTTAGGCGTACTAATTAGAAAATTCCAATTTTACCCTTTCTGACTAGTCAAAATGTGGGAATGAAATTCCACCTGTCCAAACCTTTCTTCCAACCTCCCAAAACCCTTGCCTAGCCTCGTACATAGATCAAGCCCAACATCCAACATCTAGATATCCAAACACCTAGATTTTACTTGGGAGACAAAGCTGGTATTATGGCTGCTACGTCAGTGTGATCCGGCTGAGTAACCTGACCCAATCATTGTTGTTCAATCCTTCCCGACTTCTTTAAAGTCACCACCTTACCTTAGGGTCATGTCGTACTGGTTCACAACCTAAAGACCTTGGGAGTTGACCATAGCTCGATTAGGTCCATAAAACACTCAAATTGGTATAACAATGTTGACCCCCTTTCACTAACACATTTTAATAGCTGGGAATACTCTGTAAGTATATAAACACCATAAAATGAACCTACCTTAAGCTAGTCTTACACTCAAACATACTTAACTACCGAGATTCACAAATCTTAGAACTACATGTAGTCTGATCCCGACAAAACCATAAGAACATAGAACCATACAAGATCGTGCAGCCAAAGACTATGTCTCAGGTGTAACTACAATGATTACACCACAAGGCTGATCTAGACCAATAAAAATAAAATAAACACACACATACACTATCGCTTATTGGCACTTGAAAGTTGCTAGGTTAGAGGAGCCACCCTAAAAAGGTGGGTAATTGGGGTGTCTAACACCTTCTCCAATTATAACCAAACAGCTTACCTAGATCTCTGTAAATCATACTAGGTAGAGAGTCAAGGCCCAAGTGCCTAGCCTAGGCCCCAAAAAGCCCGTATCCTCCCTTCCGCTAGAATGGAGGCAGGTGTCTAACCTCGCCTGTAAAAACCTGAGTTGGTGGTAACTCCAAACCCCTGAAATGGGGTGGGTAGACCTACCTAATCTTTTTGTAATGCCCACAAAATCAGAATCAGATTTGGACAAGTGGGTTAAAATTGGCTTTGAATGTGCCCAGACTGACCTATACCAATGAAGGGTAAGAAGGTAAAATTGGTTTTTGAGATGTTCATATGAAAAATATTCCTAGAGATTTGTGAACCATAGGTTTTGATTATTCACAAATCAGATGCCTAAGCTAAAAGTTATGCCTGAAACCTTAATTGTCCTAAAATAAATTCCACTTGGGTCTACAACTATTTTTTTCTAGGCTTAAATGGGGTGTGATTGTAATCATGGTTGTTTATGTCTTGGAGTTATGATGCCTTGGGGCCTGATAGGCAAAGAATCTAAGTCTTGGTGAATTCTCGGGGAATTTCTAAAGGAAGGCCGTTTGATTGAGAAATGTGCCTTGGATTAGTGAAGAATTGGGTCATGAAGCTATAGTAGGTTTGTGAAAGGACTACTTCATTAGGGCATTTATTGAAGATCTTAAAAAATAAAAAAAAAAAAGAGTCTGACTCTGATATATTTGGGCTTCCAGAGGGTTCTTGGGGGCTCACCGAGTATTTAATTGGGAGGCATTATGTCCTCTAAGGCTTTGCTTGGGAAGGTTTATGGATTACCAGAGTGTGGTCATTGACTAACTAGATTTTTGACTTGTGTCAGGCCTTCAGGGTTTTATCGAAGGTTCGATTTTGGGGAAAAATAGTGTATTTTGAGGGTGTAGGGGCAAAATGATAATTTTCTTACCTTTTGTGCCTCAATATGGGAATGTTGATGATGATTAGATCATCCTGAGAAAAATGGGCTTCATAGCTTGTGGTTTAAGGTTCTTTGAGGTGTAGGGGCAAAATGGTCATTTTTTATCCCTTTGGGGATTTTGATATCGAAGGCCTTAGGGAGTTGTTAATTTCAAGGTGTTTTTGTTGTAGGGGATATTCTGGGAAGCTTATGGAAGAAATGGGTTTAAACAGGCTTTGATTTGAACCTCTGAGGGTGTAGGGGTAAAATAGTAATTTTTTAGCCTTTCGATGCTTCAGTGTAGGAAGGCTTATGAAGGTTGAAAAATTCAAGGTGTCTTTGTTGTAGAGTATATGTTGGAAAGCTGGGTTTAATAGGGCTTAATTTGAACTTTTGAGGGTGTAGGGGTAAAATAGTAATTTATCAGCCTTTCGATGCTTCAATGTGGGAAGGCTTATGAAGGTTGAAAAATTCAAAATGTCTTTGTTGTAGTAGAGATGTTAGAATTTTGGGTTTAATGGGGCTTAATTGGGACTTTTGAAGATACAGGGGTAAAATGGTAATTCGCCAACCTTTTGATGCTTCAATGTGGGAAGGCTTATGAAGGTTGGCAAATTCAAAGTGATTAAGGTTTGGTCTGATTGATCTTTGGGTTGAATTTAGATATTGACATTGCGTTTGTGACCATAGTTTCCTTAGAATGCCTAACTATTTGGGATTCAAGGAGGGTCTAGGATCTGACTTTATCTCTTGTTGTAATGAACCCATCTGACTCCATTAATTAGCCTGAGTTAAAATTTGGGTGCTGACAGCTAAAGAAAGACGAACTCACATCCTATTTAAGAGTGAGAGCATGTTAAGATGGTGGCTTGACGATGAAGATGATCCGATAGAGGTCATAGGGAAAAGGGCTTTAGGTGATCAAGATTGGATCTAAGCCCTACAAGTAGGATTAAAAGAATCCTAAAGGAATCATAAAGTAGGCAAATTAGATGATCTTGGCTCAAAGAACAAAGCCAAATTAGAAATAAAGGAATATGTCCGAGTGAGTGGCATTGATCTTGATTAGAACACCTTGATAGAGAAACATAAAAGGTGTTGATCATTTATGTAAATCAATTGACCAAAGCAAAATCAAGTGGTCAATTATCCCAAGCATGTATGGTACCATACTAAGTAAATTTTCACACTTGGAATCCATTGCTTGAGCCAATGCATCTCAAAATCTTAAAAGTATATGAAAAATTTACCTAAGATGTGTGCATATAACTATTCATTATTTACTATGCCTAGTTGTCTATCATACAGATCATGATGCCTTTTATCTTGAGTGACATATTTACATATATATGTATCCAAGACATCTTAGCACACCAAGAGCATGTATGTTCCATAGAAGCATGTCTATAGATTATTCTTAGTGATCTTATGCTCACTTATGCACATCATTAGATCACTAGTAACATATTGATCTTGATAGATACATCATTTTATGTCACTTATAACTTTATGACCTATTATGTATACTCTTTTGCTTTAATGCATGGAAGTTGTTCTAATTGATATATCTATACAATGGTCATTGATCTTGATCCATAGTATATGACTAGCATTACAACAAAAATGATTTTTCGCAACATACTTTAGGAAGCATTTTTATACAAATGCTTGCAAAAGTATAGTATTATACAGCATTTCATTTAAAAACGCACCAAAAATGATGTTAAATGGGTTAAATGACAAAAATAACCTAAAAATTGTTATTTATACAGCGTTTTCAAAACGCTTCTTATAGACACGCACAAACCTGCTTCTAATTGACTAATGCTTTGTATAGGGGCCTTCATAAGCGTTTTGAAAATGCTTCCTATAGCCTCGTGCAAATTCACCTTTAGGAGCGTTTTGAAAACACGTCTAATAGACACATATATATATTCCCGCATTCCCTTCCTCTCTTCCCCCTTTCTCTTCAAGTTTTCCTGCATCTCTTCCTGCTTTCATTATTGGGATCTGTTGAATTAAGGTTAGGGTTTCAGTTGTTGGTGTTGTTTGGTGGTTCACTGAAGGAGAGATGACCAGACACTTGTCGGTGAAGATGAAGCGTAAGGATTTGGAAGATGTGTTTGATGACTTCTCTGATTCTCTCTTTCTTCTCCTGCGAGGAAAATTAGGAAACTAGTATGAGTTTGATTTCATCTTTATTTTCGAAACAAATATGAAAATAAAGATGAAATCATCTTTGTTTTAGGAGAATTCATCAATTTTTAGTATTTTTTTTCCTCTTTAATTTCTAGTTAAATTATTCATCTTTTTTTCTATCACTTTTCGTTTTGTATGGGAGTGACTTGAAAATCAATGTAGAGTTTTATTGATTCTCAAGCATTTTTTTCCCATTTTTTGATAGCAGAAGCATCTGGGTTGTCATTTAAAGTTAAAGCTTCCTAGATGGTTAGTTTATTTTTTATTTTTTGGAATTTTCAAGGATGCAGATTTGAAAAACCCTAACCCCTTGTCCCTCTCTGCTTTCTTTATCTCACTCTCTCTCATCTCTCAAGTTATAGCATCGTGTAAATCAACTCTCTCTCTCTCTATTAGCAGCAGCGGGCGGACAGTCTCTTGGCTCTACTATGCTTCAGATCTTCGATTTCAAGATCTGAAGATTCTCTTTTTAGAGATTCGTCGAAAAGACAGTCTTTCAGCTCTATTTTGTGGTTTGATTGTTGTAGGTACATTTCGGATTCAATAATGGTGTTGTAGATCATTATTTCTAGGGTTTTATTTGTCTCTATTTAGCTGTGATTAGAGCTTGTCAATCTATTTGAGGTTGTGGTTTTCGTTCATGGATCTTGTTGTTCTATTCTATGTTTGTGATACAAAGTTTGATCTTTCAAATTTTGGCTTCGATTGAATTAGTGTTGATTTTTATGTGGAAATTGTCGTTGAAGATTTAAACACTGAAATTTCAAACTATGTCTTGTGGTTTTCATTTCTTTTTCGTGTGTGATATGGTGATATAGAGTTTGATTGCGTAGTTAACTGTTTGAGTAGTTCTGTAAGAAGAGAATAAGTGGAAGGAGGAAGAAGAAAAGGAAGGATTGGGAGTGGAGGCATGGATGAAGCGGATTGTCTTGTTCGACTGGGATTGGAAGTGGGATATTGATTTGGGTATGTTTTTTTTTCTTAGATATTAAATTTTCCTTCTTAGTTCATAGTCCTTGCCTCATAATATTGGGGGCTCGAGTTCCATTGTTGCTAATTTTCCATTTCCTGTATGTTAGTTGAGGAAGAATCTTGAATGTCATGTTATTTATTAATCTGCATTTCTTCTTAGCTATTTGAATTTATATGATCCTTTTTATCTCAGTTTTTTTAAGCATGCTATGGATAAATAACATAATGTTCTGATCCCCTTTGGAACTATGTTTGATGGGTGGTTGTGTGATTTTCCTGAGCTCTGCTTTGATGTGAGTTGTTGTTTGAACTTTGAAGCAGATTTTAGAAACAGGACCTGGGTAAGAGTAATCTCAATAAAATGAATTTGAAGTGGGAAAGGAGAGAAGAATATTAATTGGTTTATGAACAAGAATTTGTGAAAAGGAATTGAAGAATTGATCTAGCTGATTTATGACATGAAAAAATGGGATGTTTTGCTAAACAAAGCAACAAATACTTGACAAAAAAGAGTTAAGTTTGATGTCTTTCTTACATTAATTCTTGCACCAGGTATTTAGAACTTCATTGAGTTGCTAAAGGTCATAGACATCCTTTTGCCAATGGCTTGATGCTCTTTGATACTTCATCCACTATGTAGACTGGATTGGATTTACTGCCTTTGTAATGATATGGGCAAGTAGCGTACTGCTATCGTGATCTTTTTGAACAATAACACTGAGAGGCTTTATTGAGATGCTGTATAGAAGGGTTGTAACCCTTTCATTTTTACAATTGAGTTACTGGGGATGGTGGAAATCTTATTTCAAGGGCTTGGTGTTTGACACTTCATGCACCATACAGGCTAGATTGGTTTCTTGACTTCTTTGTTAACAAAAGGAGCTCTCCCAATGAGTAAGTGTTTTGAGGGTGATTTTGGATTATTTTAGATTATTGCCTATCTTATTTTCTGATGCCCATTCCCTGTTATGGCTCTTTGACTTAGTACTTCAAGTGTTGTGTTTGGGTGGTTCCATTGAGAGACTTATATATTGAGGCTTAATGCTTCCTATTGGTTTTTGAATCATTTTTTGACCTAATTAGTGGGAAGTGGGTTTACTTGACCTGTCAGTGTTGCCTTTTTTACTCCACCTTATGGCATACATAAGGAATCTGAATGGGCTTTTGGATTGTAAGCTCTTTGGAAAGATGGCAGATAGACTTAAATATTATCAATCAGAGTGACTTCAACTAGGATAGAAATGTTTGGCTAAAAATGATGACCTTAGTACTGTATCTTGTTACTTTGTTTATGGTTCTTTCTATTCCTTCAATGCATCAATATGCTTAATTTCTTACACAGTTTTGAATGGGGTTATGGTCAATATAAAAAACAGATCCACTCAATCTGCATTTTATTGGGTCTCTAAGTAAATGAAACCTAGACCTAATCTGGTGTCAGATGGGATTAGATTAACAAGAATTCCTCTGGTTTCTTGGTTAGATGGTCACTAGGAATCCTTGATCCTATCCATCCACTACTTAAAGATATTTTATGTAGTATGTTATCTTAAATTTATCAATAAAATATGTTTTTTTTTAGTCTATATATGTATGTATGTATACGATTAACATGTAAAGTTCACTGCCTCAAAATTCTGACAGCATGGGGCAGAGTCTGAATTACTCAAGGGCCTGACTCAATAAGTATCAATATGAAAAAGACTGTTTTATTTTATTCTTTTTCTGTGTGTGTGTGTGTGAAAGATTGCCTTTGTCTTCATCATTTTTGCCCTTTTTCCTCGATAGAGATGTGAGTTGTGACACTGTTGTTTTTCAGGTGTGACAATCAATCTTTATCACCATGATGAATGCAACAGACATGCAATGAATAGTGAACATGCAACCTTGTACAGTGAAGATGACTTCCGTGAGCTTCTGGCCCGCAATGGATGGCAATCACGACGAGAAGTTGGGACTTACAAGGATGTGGAATCCATTCAAGACCTTCGACCCATGGCCTCATACCACCATAGCGAATTCAAGACATGAATTTGAGATTTTTTTTGCTGGCACATAATTTAGATTGCTCAGTCTCTATGAGCTTATCAGTCTGCTGTAGCATCTCTTTGCTTGAGAGGGCAATGTTATAAGCTAGAGCCGAATAAAACCAAATTTATACTAATGATTTGCTTCTTTTAACTAGTTGAGCACTTGATCTTTTGTTTATTTTCCTTTCTTCTTCTTTTTTTTTTTTAATGCATAAGGCATCATTGTATTTTTTTTCTTTTCAATAATCATGGTGTGGGTGATTTCTCTTGGAGTGTGAATGTGGTAAGGACATTTCCTTCTTGTAGGAAAGTTGAGTTAGGATTTTCTGCATAGGCAATGGGTTTGAGCCAGGAAGAGATGAGGTACAGATTTATTTAAAAAAAAAAACCTTTAGGAAAAAACGCTTCCTAAAGTAGACTTTAGGCCGCATTTTAAAAATGCTTCCAAAAGTATACTTTAGGAAGCGTTTTAAAAGTGCCTCCTAACATATACTTTCGGAAGCGTCCTAAAGTCTAGGACTTTTTGTGACGCCGCTCAAAACGGCACTTGAAAAATGCTCCCTATAACTATAGAGAGCGTTTTTAAATGCTTTAAAATGTGTTTTTTTTGTTGTAGTGGAGAATGTCTATTATGGATAATTCCTATATTGGACCTATATGCTTATTAAAATCACTTGGTTCACTTACTCATTTTTCTTCTTCAAAGAATTAAGGGAGAAGTGAATAAGAAATATGGATGTGATAGAAGTCCTTAGAGTATCTCAAGAAAGTCAAAGAGCTTGAGGAGGACAAGAAAAAGTCACTTTCCATGCCAGCACAAGGAAATGACAAATGTGTGAAGATGCTCTCTATGGGTAGAGACCATGGGGATATGAGAGGACTTGGATATAATTCCAATGCCAAACACACTTCCTCCCTTATAAAAGGCTGAGAATATCTTTGTGAAAGCCAAGGGAAAGGCTAGTGCATAAGCCTTTCACAAGAGCAATGAGAAAGTGTCTTCTCAAGGCCCATCACAAAGGTCCTATGGGGTGAGAGGAAGGAAAACACATTTTTGTGCAAGGGGCTCTTGAAGCACGGTGAGGTGTTTAGAAAATTGAAACCTCAACCATATTCCTATTCCAAAGTGACATGGAATAACTTTCAAGCTAATAAGGCTTTTTCCTCTATAGGATTTTTAAAAAATTCCTCTACTTCTAGAAATCCCAAATAGATCAAGAAAACCTTTAATGGGAAAATTGTTAACAAGAGAATCTATTTTCAAAATGTTGAAAATAGAAACCTTCAAAAGAAGAAGGTTATAACCTATCTACAAAACACACACAAAAATGTGGGTTAGGAGGGATGAGCCTCAAAGCCGGGAGCTCATCAAGATGATACCTTGATAATGGGTGCTTTAAACACATGACTGGGATATGTCACTGTTTGTCAATCTTGAAGAAACTCAAGGTGGGAGTGTCACATTTGGTGACAGAAACATTGCCAAGATCATTGGAAAGAAAATCATAGAAGTTCTAGTGTTCCCCCACTCACCAATGTCCAATGTGTGCAAATTAGCATAAGTCAAATCTGTGATACATGCTATGTGTGCACCTTGTGAAAAATGGAGAACAAGAGAAGTGATGAAATCCTTATAAAAAGGTTAAGGACAAGTAATAGTTGCTATGTCATTGAACTCAACAAGCATGAATTGGATGATTGTCTTATGTCTCAAAAGAATGAGATTTATCTTTGGCATCAAAGGTTAAGGCACATCAACTTTAGAGACCTATCTAAGCTATATAGAAAAGGAATAGTCAAAGATTTTCCTAGACTGACTCAAGTTGACAATCCTATGTGCAAAGATTGTCAAAAAGAGAAAATAAACTTGGTATAACCCTCATGACAAATTAAAAGACCAAGTAGTCAAAATAAGAGAAAAACTCATTCAACAAGAGAAGAAAAATGTGATACCTAAGCAATCACATTCTCTTAGAAGAACTCAAGTCATATGCCATCATTGTGGAATGGGTGGACATATAAAGGACGAATGTTAAAAGAGACTCAAAGGTTTAAAATCTTGAAAGATAAACGAAAAAGAGTCTAGGCCTCACTTGTTCCTAGATCACTAAGGTGAAAGAATACCTCAGATGATCCAGATTGCCCCAAAAGAGGATTAGTATAATCTTAAAAATGAATAATCAAAATGCAAGATCTTGAGAATCACAAGTTCTTGGATTTGTGTTATGATAATGGATTTAGGTAAACTCTCAGAGATCAAAGAAAGGAGATAAAGCACTCTAAGGAGAGAAGGATCACAAGAAGAGCATCTCCCAATGATATCTTTGGTTAATCCGTGAACCTAAATAGGAACAATCGGAGGATGGAGTAAGAACAAGAAGACAAAGATGATAAACTAGACTCCAAGTAATCCAACTTAGATTAATGGCATACAAGATAACCTCAACAAATCAAGGGCAATGATGTATGGTTCCAAACTGAGAGACCCTCTAATTAGAACGAGATGAAAAACTAGGCTAGACATATAGCCATCATATATAGGGGAAACATAGTATCTGAAGAGACAACTGCACTTGTGAACAAGAGTATTGTCATTGGTATCCATGTGATACCACATTAGCCTTAGTCAAAGTTTTAAGTACCGGTTGAACATGCAATGGTCATGATTGTTACAACTTGAATTATGGAAGTTTTTCTTAGGAGACTCTTGTTTCATGCATGAATCAAAAACAGAATACCTATCTCTATTGTTAGCCAAGGCAGAATACATTTCCCAAGGAGGTGGAAGCACGTGTCTACCATTGTTGAATAAGATAATTACAGATTATGAGGAGTCAAAATCCTCGATTGACGACTCAAGTGCAATCCAAAACTGCTGAAAGTATGGTTCATTATTCAGGATACTTGTCACCAATGCAGTTGTAAATTGGTAAAATGGAGAAACTAGGTCTCATGAGCAAGCATCGATAAAGAATCGATTGGCATATTCAAAATAGGGGTTTTGAACTCAAAAATAATTGGATGTCTTTAAGCTAAGATAAGAATGTACTTTATCTAAAGTCACACTTGTAAAATGCCCTTAATTTGATTATAATACTTATACTTGGGGTAAGTGGAGCCAATCGAGCTAAAACGAAGAGAATCTAAAGTTTTTACCTAAAATATTCCATTTTGGATCAATCCAAACTGGCAAAACCCATGGGAAATGTCTCATCGCTTGCTATAAAAAGGGAATGGAATGCCCTAGTTTCAATCCTAGATCGAACCAAGTTCCATTCCCAAGCATTTTTAGCTCCTTCCTCTCCTCTTGATTTTTTTTAATATGTACATCCCCAAAGCCATCACCAATTCTACAAGAGATTCAGGGAAAGCTCCTTCATGATCAAAGGTGCCACCAAAATGCCCTCAAACAAAGTCAAATGTCTGCATGATTTCATATAAGGCACAACTATTCCCAATGATGGGTGGATGCAACTCACCGTCATCAAGGGCAAGGTACAACAAGATGTTGTTCGCATCTTCTATTCCAACATCTACTACACCAACTACACTCAGCTTTCTTTTAAGATCAGGGTGTATGGAGTGCGTATGTTGGTCGACCTAGACTAGGTCTCCATGCTGTTGGGAATTACACGACCCTCAACCAATACTGTGGTCTTTCCCAACTGGGGAATAGACAAAGCTCACATCTTTGAGCTTTTTGAGCAAGAAGGCAACATGTGGTTCAAAAAGTTACCGACTATAGAGTATTGCATGTTGGCTAGGGTACTCAACATCATCTTGGTCCACAACCTACTTCAGACCTCCCAAAAGATAGATATGTCTAATGACATGGTCCACTTGGTGGCGAGTCTGATGAAGGGCAAGGCAATCAATGTACCTGCGATCATGTGCCAGATAATGCTGCAAACGTCAATTGATGATGGGATGAAGAGAGGTTTGTCATATGGAGTGCTCATAACTCAACTTATAGAGTAGTGTGGAGTTACATTTCAGAGGGATGCAGTGACACTATCCCAAGGCCTTCTTATTGATGATCTGACCACCAAAAGGATGGAAAGACAGAGACGAGCTGCACTGCAAGAAGTTGGAGAGGTGTCTCAACCCGTCCTGGCACCGGTCCCAACTCCTTCTGTACCGGCAGTGGTTCCACCACCAGCTCCATAGCCCACAGATGTAGTTGGTTCCTTCATAACTTCTACACTATCCATGACACTACCTCCAGCACTCTCAGGCCTGATCCGAGATATCCATGGATATTTTGGGTGTATTCTCAAGTGCTTCATCCCCTAGAAAAGAAGGTGGAGAGCATGGATCAGAGGCTCATCCACATTGAAGGGATTGTAGATCTCACTCATGCACCAGCTCCTAGGGTTACTCTCGACAGTCTCGCCAGTGAGGATGACGACGAGGATGAGGAGAGTGATGAGGATGCATAGCACCTCCTGTATTGTTTTATTTTGATCTTTCTCTTGTAAACCCTCTTGGACATCAATGAAAACATCATCTCTTTTTGCTATGGTATACAATTTATGATCTATTATCTCTCTATTCTTATACCACCATCTATCTTATGTCTTTACGATAAAACCTTTGGTATTCATGACAAAAAGGGGGGGGAGTTAAGCACACATTAAGTAAAGAGTTAAGCACATGCTAAGTAAAGAGTTGTTAAAATTCTTCAATTTTAACTATCTAAGGTAATTTTGCTATAAAATTGGTATATAATACTTAGGGGAGTAAAAATGAATTTGCCTAAGTTAGGGGGAGTAAAACATGAAGATTAATGGAACTCTACATGTCAATAATCTGTAAAATGATCAAGTGAAATTCTTTAGACTATTGGTACTAAACTCTCATTCACTTACACTTATTGTACTTGATACCTCATGTCATGGGCATATGCATTTCATCTCATTCATTTGCTTGCTTGTGTGTTTATTATTATTATTCATTTGACTGGATTGATCTTACTTTGAGAAAGGTATATTGTTTGTCAAATGAATTTCAGGATCCTAAATCTAATGCACATTGCAAATGAACAACACCAAATGAAAAAGCCAAGCATGTATCAAGGGGGAGAGCCAAAGAAATTTACAAAAGATTTGGTTTAAGTTAGAGTTCATGAGTTCATTGTAATATTCATTTTGTACTCTAATTCCATGCATTTTTAGTTTTTTCATAGAATTCCCAAAAGAGGAGATTGTAATTATAATATGTTGTAAATTCCATGATCTGTAAAATACATGTATTGACTAGGACATGAGTTGAGTCATGTTAGAGTCTAGGAGGTTCTTGAGTCCAAGCCTCATGAAGATCATCATTAAGCGTCAAGAAGACCTTAAGAGAGTAAACCAGGAACATACGAGTCATCTTGAAGGATCCACAATTCACTTTGAGCTTTCACAAGGTAAATCAAGTAAAGTGTGGTAGCCAAGGTAGGCCAAGGGTCCAAAAAAGAGTTTTAAAGGTCTTAGGACTTTTCCGAACCATGGATGGATGATCCAAAGCCTTCTATAGTAGTCTTAAGGATTTAGAAGGCAATACAAGGGATTTGGATCGATCCAAGATTGATCCAGATCAATCCAAATTAATTGAATTGATCCAAACTTATTTGGATCGATCCAACAACTCTTGGGTTGTAGTTTTTAAGTGATTTTTTGCACTTGGATCGATCCAAAGTTGCAAAAATGCTGCATAACAGTCTAAAATTCATAAATCCTTTTCCAATCAATGGGTGATGTCATTTGACCATTTGGAGATGTTCTAATCCAATGGATATGAATCATTTTTGTTCATTATATAAGGGTTTGAGTATCTATTAAAAAACCAATGGTTCTTGCTAACTTCTCATACACTTAAAAACTCATCTTGTTCATTATGGTAGATATTGAGAGGTTTGGTTCTTCCAATCTTTGGAGAACCTCTTGCTATGCTTAGATAGGAAAATCTATACCCAAGACCAATACATTGCCACTTCTCCAATCTTGCTAAGGCATATCTTTTGGAGGTAGGCTATAAGGGTTGTCCAAAAGGAAACCTAAGAAGAGATAATATGGGATTGAGTGTCACACTTTGCTTAAGAAGAGCAATCCCAACTTGATTATAAGGCAACAACAACCTTGCAAGAGGTAAATAATTGTTTGTAACTTTATTTAGGTTGTTGAGACCTCTCCTGCTGGAGACACCGGGAGAATTAGCACTACTGCCGGAGACACTAGTAGTGTGTACCCTTAGCTCTTACGCCAGAGACACCGGAAGAGTAAATTATAGACCACACCTACCTGAGATACTGGGTGTAAGTAGACTAGGATTTTGTTAATTTTATCATTGATTGTATTATTTTCAATCTTAATAAAATTACATAGCTCGTGTTGAGTTTTTGAGAGTAGATGTAGACCGTTGTGCCGAACCACTATACATCTTACTCATATTGTGATTGATTGTATGTTGTCTTTAACTTGCCATTTATATTGTTTATCATTACACATATTGACACAATCTCACATGCAATACATTTGAACACATTTATATACATGTGCACATCTCAATTGC
>JAOXJP010286055.1:0-19147 GCA_025762735.1 Platanus orientalis | reverse complement strand
CATTTATGACCTTAGAGACCCTCATATGGGTTGACTAGACGTAACCCTAGAGACCCTTTATGTGGGTTGCCCTTCTTGAGCTTAAAGACCCCTTTGTGAGTTGACCTTATTGGTTTTCAAGTACCTAATCATCGGGTCACATTAATAGGTGAAGATGACTGTAGTGTCCATTGGTCTTATAATCCCAAAGACCCCTTTATGACTTGACATTATTAGTCCTTAGGTACCCAATCATCGGGTCACATTAATAGGTGAAGAATCTAGTGGTCAAATATATGTTATATAATATGCTATGTCGGAGACCCTTACATGGGTTATATGTTTTGTTTTGCCGAAGATCCTTACATGAGTTGTATGTTTTGGATTTTGTCACAGATCCTACATGGGTTACATGTTTTGGATTTGTCGAAAACTATTTATGGTTCATTTATATTCACACTTAACTTTGTTGGAGACCCAATGTGGGTTTATTTAGATTTTGTTTTGGTATTTAACAGAGACCCTTATGGGTTAGCATATGGCATATAGTACTTAGCATATGTCATATAATATGTAACATATGAATGATTTGATTCAGTTTACTTTGGACATGTTATTTCTATTCTTTAAAACACTTTAATTTTTATTAAATTTTCATAAAAATACACATCATAAACATGATTTTTCTCATGATCACCATATGAAATTCTAAGATTTAATCAAAGAAGATTAAGAAGAATACCTCAATGGCTTAACTAGACACAAGATGATGATCTGACTCGGTCTCTAAAGTATTCACACATGCTCCAAAGCTTTTCGTGCTTCTTTCAACCTCAAAAAAGTTACAGGACCCATAATGAACGTGGGTAACTCTATTTATAGAGTTTTTAAGAAGTCAAAATAACCCTAGGGGATGTGAGATCCTTATGAGATTCTTTTCCTTAGGCTATGGGGCCCAGTACCCTTAATTAAGTTAAATTGCATTAATAACACTATATCTTTTATTAATTATAAACTAGCACACTACTGATTACAATAATCCTTGTTACATATTACAACTGACCTCCCAAAGATAAGAAAATAACAATGAGCCTCTTTATTATAGATATTTCACAAATGTGTCCTTCTACTGCACAATATTCATTAATGACGCTTCGGATGATAAAATAATCACTAACCCCTTTGATCATTAGAACATTATCATTAGAAACTTAATGAATTGATTGGACTTCTAAAACATTTATTTAATAAAATCTTTTCAAAATAAATTAATTTTGAAATCATTTGACAAACTCTTTATCATAAGCCACTGATACTAGTTTTCTTGTCCAATCAAATCGCATAGATCCTAAACTGAATATTCTCCTACTTAAGGGTACTGGATTCCTTATTGGGTATTTGTATTATTTTAAGTATCATGCAGGCTATCTAAACTACCCATGATATAACCTTCAATTAGGCATCATTGGTTGGTAGCTTAAAATTAACATGACAACTTAGAGAAATACAAATCACTTAGGTTTAAGGATGAGTCTGTAAATATGAACTACATTTATTCTAACAATGATGTTTTACCAAGTGTATTCATAATTAATTCATTTAATGCATTTATTAATGCACACACATGAAAGTTTAGAGTCTCACTCAAATGATTGAGATTACATCACTTCATCACATGTCAATTTTTCATATAGTAGCCTTATAAGTGATGTACCCAATATCACCCATAGCTGCAAATTTTATATCTATATGAAATAGATTATTGGATCTATCCACACATTCCAATGTGTCTAAATCCTACAATGTTACTTGAGGAACACCTATCTCATGTCATGAGATCAAATAATTAGCTATATTAAGAAATTAATACATGTGATGATTAAATAAAAAGTTCTTATTAATTTAAATAAACAAACAAATATTTATATATTTTATGTGAATGGTGTTGTTAGGACACATATTTCCAATAGGATATTCATATGGTTATTTTGCGGTATGTGAATACTCGAATCATAGTAAAGATATATGTTTAGTATATTTGATGCATTTTCATACCTATTTTGATTTTTTATTCTATTTTGACTTACCTTATTTATTTCTGTGATTATCTTTGACCTCCTTTGTGTGGTATAAACTGCGTACCCTTTCGTTGAACTTGTCAAACTTATCACAATTGACACTATCTTACAGATTAGGAGGACTTGTATCTTGGAGGCTGCTTAGGATGATGATGAGAGTTGACGGTTTAGACATGTTAGCCCATAGATTCGTTACTATGTTTTTCCCTTTTTCAGTTTGGATTGTAGACATGAGACATTTACATTTGGTTTGTATGATGGGTATATTATTGGCTCTTTGAGGTTTTTTTTATTCATGGATATGGACATAGACTCACTTTTGGTTAGATTAGACATTGTTATGGTTTATTTTTGTTGCATTGAGTTATGGATTCATGATATTTTCCATTTTGATAAGATTGACATGATATAAAGGTAAAAGAATGAGCAATCTGATTTTTTAATGAATGTAAAATAGTTTGTACGTATTATTCTGATGTGATATGAATATGAACAATTGGATTTTAAATGGATAAAAAGAATAAGTATTAAATTTACATGAAAAAATGAGAAGTGTCACACTCCAAAAATGGAATCTCCCTACTACAAGATGTGGGTTCGGGGTGTATCATCAAGTGTCATAGACCTGGGTTCAAGTTCGAACCATGGCCTGTAAATCTGGGTTGTGACAATTTTAGTCATTGAATAGACCTAAAGCATAGTTAACATGAACTAGATTTTCCTCTCAGGAGCATTTTGGTCAATTAATAAAATAAGAGAAGGCATTTTGGGTACTTTGTGTGTTATGAAACTCCTTACAATTGCTTGAGGGAGGAGATCATTTTAATCATTTTAAATAGACTTGAAGCATTGGTGAAGGTATTATGGTCACACGTTGTTTTATAAAAAGGAATTGAAAATGACAATCTCTCGGTTGTTACTTCAATTCCGTTGATTTATGCCTTCAATTTTGCATTCTAATTCTTTGGGGTTTGACTTAAATATTCATTTTCGTAATTTAAAATCGATCCCAAACGATAGAAATGAATTTGAGTACCCCAATTTCATTTCTACTTTTCTAATTTTCTAAATCCGAACGCACCCTAAATGTCTTTGCAAAAGAGTTACACAATATCATACAAAAGGAGGCCGGGGGGGGGAGGAGTGTTACATATATGTTGACTAGTTAAGCCAATGGCCATGAAGAGAACGGTCATGAGAAGCAAGTTTTCAGTTAGTGGTTGTGCAAGCATTGACAAAGCCTCCCTAAGGTAGGATACTTGTCTCTGGTTGGCAGAGCTAGTTGGGAATGAATCAAATGGGCATGTTAACAGCCATTAAGGATTTTTTTTGAGAATATCTTTAATAAGTTTGAGAAGAGAAACTAGAATTCGTCTAATCAAGTGTGTCAAAACCACCGTTAAAACACACTTTTTAATTGCAGCATCGGTACCAAACTGCTCTGCCGAAGAAGAAAGAAAATACGAATGAGAGAGACTCCAATTTCTGCCTGCATTTCCATCCGACCAGCCAGCCAGGACAAATCAAGGAAGTTGGACCACACTTCCGCCTTTTTTTAGTCGTTGTGATTTTGGAGTTTTTCAAAACTCATTTACGGGTTTGCACGTCAATTTATCTAAGTAGAAAAGATGATCGATTGGGGAGCATAAATCAACCCCATTTAGTACGATTTACATCTTTTTGCAAAACCCAGGTGTAGTTTTGGTTTGTTCTTTCTATTTATTTATTTGCTTTAATATCATAAATCTTTAGCCTGCGTGATTGTCATTTTTATCTTATTTTTGATTGATGTTTGGATTCTTACAAACGTTTACCATAAAATCCTAGAAGTAGACTCTTAGAAAGCAATGGCCCTATAATTTTGAATTGGAGTAATCTGTGGTAGCTGTCAATTGGTAAATGAGAAAAGGATTTGTGAGAAACTTGTCCCAATAAACATTGACTTTAGAAAGCGTTAGACCTATAAATTTGGATTGAAAAATAGTTTGGACAACAACCGTCGATGTGTATTCAAGAAAAATGTTTGTGAGAAACCTACCCCAAAATATATTGACCTCAAAAAATTAATAGCCCTAAAATTTTAAATTAGAATAATATTGGGGAGCAACTGTTGATTTCTATTTGAGAAAAAAGGCTTGTAAGAGAAGCCCATCCAAAAGAAATTGTATCAATTTTTTATTATTTTTGGGGCATATTTTCAAAAAAAATTATTTATTAATATAATTGATTGGAATGCCTTATTATTTTTAACTGGAACAGTTGGACTACAAGGAAATTATGATATCATTATATTTTATACGTTTATAAAGAAAGGAGATCATAGTGGATTATGTGTCTAATAATGTGATGATAATGATCCATTAACCAAATCAATCTTATGACTAATTTATAAGAGGCACATATGATCAATGGGACTAAAAGATCATCATTAATAATCTCGCGCCTTATTAGCCAAATGAAATATGATAGACAGAGTGGCATATGGCTTTTGATCAGCAATGTGTTAGAGTAGACGTAGTTACGATGATGGATAGGGTGACATATGGCTCTTGATCAGTAGTGTGCTAGAGTAGACGTAGCTACGGGATTAAGTGCGCAACTGATAGATACATGTATGGATATCTGTGTAACATATTGCACACAGAGAAGGATTTTGCCTGCCTCCCTTAAAGAATGCTCTGTCTGCTGGGCGTTAGGGGGTGAACTCATCAGGGCTGAAAAGTGATAAGTGCGCCCCCAAAAAGTGTAAATTATTTTTTGATGCTGAAGCGTCCGCTCCCTGACGTCCAACAGATGGAGCGTTCATTAAGGGAGGGGGACAAAATTCACGCTCATTGCACACATTAGTAGCATCATTTTTGTGTAACCCACGTATCTCGATTTTCAATATTAAAAACCTTCTCTTTTTTTAATTTTATTTTATTGATTTCTCTATAAAGTTTTTACAGGAGAGCTATTAGGTGAAGCAAAGGCTCAGTGGGTGCTTATGCGAACATTGACCTAGCCCACCCAAAGTATGACACTCGTTACATCCTATGGTGTGGGATCTAATTACTGTTTAAGATAATACTTTTTTTAGAGGATTTCCCAAACGAACATGAGCAGTGAGACTAGAAGTAGCCTCTTCAATTGCTACAGTGACATATATCTCATGACACTTATCTTCACCCCAATCTATTTTAGCTTTGTCAACTAAAGTAGTAACACCTTAAATCTAGCGGCTGGGATTTGGTGCGCCCCCTTAAGTGCCCCTAACATTTCCCCTGTTAACAAAAATAGATGTAGGGAATTGATAAGGTAGGAAGTAACAATGCGAGACATAGATCATGCTTTACTTAAGATAATATTTATCCTCTACTCTGATCTTTAACAAAGGCACAAAGATTGTAAGGAGTCAACAAACTTGTCTGTAGGATAAAACGGACCCAACCAACATTGACTATTGATCGGCGGTTTGCACACGATAAGATCAATCCTTGAACACTTGATGCTATTACCCATAAATGTGATAGTAAGAAAACTTAAGGTTTTGCAAAGAGTTTAGAGAACAAGAGAGATATCAGAAAAAGTGTGTTTCACGTTTAGGGAAAGCCCTTATTTATAAAATTTGTCGAGATATCATGGATGTTTGTAGACAGTGGACGCTTCTACACCCCCCATTAATGGATTTCTGATTTCTGCAACATTAAAAAATTTCTCATTTTATACAGTTTGAATGATCGAAAAAAATTTCGATCGTTCAAAACCTCTGAAACGTTTGAAAATATTTTCAATCGTTAGAACATAATAGATTATCTTCTTTGATAAATTCGAACGTTCAACAACTTTTTTGACCCTTCAAACCTGATTGTTCAAGACAATTTTGGAACATTCAAAATTTTAAAAATATAACACCCCTACATGTAGGGGGACACATCAAGTCAAAAGGTGATTTACACTTTTCAAGGGTAAGTGTAAATCACTACTTGATGTGATGTGTCCCCCTTGCATGCAGGGGACATTAGGGGGCACTTTAAGGGGGCAGCCCAAATCTTGGGAGTAAATCTAGAGCAGTGGGACGATAAGTGTGACAAAACGAAGGGTAAAACTTAACTTTTACTAGCAGCATTATCTTTAATTATCATTGGGAAGCACCTAACCAAGACTCCAAGGAGAAGTAGCGGTCATTCTCTTGTTAGTACCTAAACGCTAATCTTGGCACGTTGAAGCAGAAGCAATGGTCATTTTCTTGTTAGTGTCAATTTAATTATATAGCTTATATAATGGTTATTATTGTTCAACAAAGTGCCATCTACCAATGCCCTCATTGGACGATTTGCAAGGGGATTAGTGTTTGGTGATGAGTATCGAATTGTATGGGATAGATTAAACCATAAATTGGTATGGTCGCTCGGGGCCACTCGGCTGTCGAGGCAGGCATATAAGGGGATTTGACCCCTGGCCTTCCTAGGGGAAGGATGATCCCTCAGCCACCTGAGCATGGGCAAAGCAGATTTCCTGTAGTGAGACTGAAGCACCAGGGTGCTGGCTGACACATGGGCAGAAAAAGTGAAAAACACACAACAGTGGTTATTTTTTGTGGTGGTTCATTTTTTCCGCCCATGTGTCACCGGACACCCGGGTGCTTCAGTCTGACTCCAGTAAAAAAGCATTTCAGGAAATCTGCATTGGGGCATTGGCCATTAAACTAAATAGTGACATTTTGGGTTTTGTTGCGTTTCAAGTTCAAACCTCTTCTTGTTCAAGCTGGACTAGTAAAACATCTCTTATTTTATGGATGTGCACATTCACAAGGTGTTCAGGGTTGCTACGATAGCGAGAAAATCCTCTTCACTGGGAGCACGGTTCTCCCTATCATAGGGGGGTGAGGCCACACAAAACCCTACTCCAGTGCAGAGGATCATGCCCCGCACTACGATATATCTCCAATCAAGCTAGAGATGTTTGAAATGTTCTAAAACCCAAATATCTCTCATCAATTTCTTATATATATATATATATATATGTTGTATTATTATTATTATTATTATTATTATAAATTCTAATTCAACAACATAAAATAAAATAAATATTATCAATTGTTTATTAATTATAATATAAAATTTAAAGTAACTTATGTATTCTACAAAACACACACATGTGTGCATGTGACGCGCTGCACCATATTGTGTTGCATGCATGCGCGTGGCTACGGGTTCTGAGTTGGTTCTCTAAACCCATATTTAGTTAATTATTTATTTTGATTTTTGTTTAATGAAACATTAAACTTTTTGATTATTGGAATGTCCATTATTAGACCATTTTTTATTATTAACAAAATAAGTTAATGCAATTAAAAGTTTGTGACTGTCGGAGGACCCGTAAATGGTCTAAACATTTTCTACTGTTAGAAAACAAAATAATGGGTCATGACTATGGGTCATAAATACAAAATAATGAGCCATAAACAAGATTTAATGGTTTTATGGGAAAACTCTATAAATTCATATGGGAGGATAAGTGTAATATGTGAATGAGACTTGCTGATATTTTGTATGCTTATTTTCATATTCACTCTTAAACTTGTCTGAGATGTTGCGTTGTAGAAAATTTGCAAGGCCTTTGCAATCGAGTGCGACAATAACATGGATGATATTAGATGCTCATTGAATCGTAGAGTATAACAGTCTGAAACCCTCAGCAATGAGGAAGAGATCCAAAAAGGGGACGAGAAACCCTTCGCACTAAGGAAGAGATAAAAAAAGGGGATGAGAAATCAGGTTTAAGGACAGTGTTGCAGACATGCCTAAATTTAAATTTTCTGGGTACATTCATTTTATTCTATTCCATAAACCTGTGAGTGATTTCTTATATATATAACACCACCCCCCCCCCCCCAAAAAAAAAAAAAAAAAAAAAAAAAAAAACATTTGATGGTTTGAGGCAACTCGATGACTTGGTGAGTCATTTGCTAGTTCTAGTTAGAAATTTTGTTTATATTTACATATAATAATTGAATATAATTGTAAGTTTTTTTTTTGTTAAAAAAATACTTGTAAATCTAAGATAGTGACATTGGAAGCTAAGTTTTAAAAACTAGACTAGTCATTGAGCGATAAGGTTAGTGGTTTAGGTCTAATAGGATTTGATCGTTGATTTACATGATCATGATCCAACCACGGTTGTCGTCGCATAAACACAATAAAATCTATTTAAATACCCAAATTTGGAGCATACCTAAAGTTTTCCATCATAGCATATCTAAAATGCTATGTATAATGGTGTATTTACTTAGCTGTGACGGGGCATTTGAGGTAATCATGAGTTTATAGGAAATATGCTCATAAAGCTAAACATAGGAAACCTTATTGAATGCATGCATGATTCAGTGGTAGATTGAGCTAATTGATGATGCTGCTCAGTTATCTTCAAAGCAGATTCAGAGATTGTTGGGTATTATGTTCTTTTGTGGAACCTATATGCTAACAATTATGTGTAAGATGATGTTGTGGGAGTGAGAAAAATACTAAGAGAAGAATCATGTTCGGTCTTGATAGCAGTTCAATGGAAGAGAATATAAGCATTTGTCTTTCCATTTACATGATAAAAATTATAACAAATTCATTTTTTCTACAATAGGCATGAACAACTTGTCTTATACAAGTACAATGTTGAAAACAAAAGGTCTTTATGACCATTAAATGCTTTCTACTTCACCGTTTTCTTTTGATGTGTTTTCAAAATTTTGAAACTTGCCTTTGGTTTCTAGTCCCACATCGGATAGAAAGGGAAAACATATGCACCTTATAAGACTCACTACTCCCACTCCCTTGTATATTTTGAGAGCCCTCTCTCTCTTGCTGGTTGCTATGGTGTAGCAAGGTGCATGACACTTTGCGCACACACACGCACACGAGTAAGGACTTGGGTGCAAGGGCATTTGAGGTGTACTTTGCACTTTACACATGTGCATTGGGTCATAAAATTCCTTTTCAACAATCCAGATAAGACCTTGGGTTGATCGTGAATAGAATAAACATCAAAGAAAACCAAGGTTGCGAGTGAACATTCTCGTGAAGATGGATGCACCACAAAGGAGGTGCATCGCAAAGGGATGGAGCACAAAGGATGGTGTATCGCGAAGAAGATACACTATGAAGAGAGTGCCATCACGAAGGAAGCCTGTCAAAGTCTAGCTCACAAAGGAAGCCTATCACAGCCCAGCACTGTGAAGGGAATTGGCCCACGAAGAGTTGGCTCCCAAAGGACTGGGCTTCTTTACGATAGGCCCAATTGATTGATGTCCACTAGAAAATGGATACGTTAAGGGAGTGGGTGAGAGTGGTTGGACTATATACATAAGGCCCAAATGGGTTAAAAAAATCCATTCGGTGGAGAAGAGAAGGAAGGGAAAAGAGAGGAGCCCGAGAATGGAGAAAAGGAAGAGAAAAAAGAGAAGAGAATGAAAAAGCCCATGGGGCCGTGGGTTTGCCTGCATAGCTACCAGCTCTCTCTCTCTCTCTCTCTCTCTCTCTCTCTCTCTTTCTTTTATCTTTCCCTTAAACCTAGAGTCAGTTTGACACTTAGATTTACTGCCCTTTTTGAAGGGACCAGCTTGAATCCTTGGGCTCAAATCCTCCACAGGATCAGTGGTTCCTTAGAAAACAAATGCTACGGTGGAGGTGTTAACCTTGTCTTTATGACCCGGTTTTGATGTATGATGTTCACCTTCTTAAAGGAAAACTTTGTCGGAATTTTGTTAAAATTTGGATAAGTTTTTTTTTATCATTTATTTTGGGTGTACCCGACCACTAAGGGCAATGAGTTGTGTGGGAAGTATCGTGGTCTCTCTGGGGAGTGCACCTCGTTGAGAGACAATACATGATCCAAGATTGGTTGTATCTTGGGGTTACCTTGGCTCACGGTCCTTTGCACATTAAATGGGAGGCCTTGACTATCTTCAAGAAATGTGATAACGACACTTCCATGACTCAGATTAGTCTGGTAGAACTACATCTGGATTGATTCCCCTAGAGAGGGGGTATGTAGGCAGCTTGAGGACAGGAAGAACGATGACACAATTATAATCTAAAGACCTTAAAATTCACTCTATTAATTTATTGAGTTTACTAAACTCGACAACTTTTGTAGGTGATGTGATATCTAGGATCGCTATAGGATCCAATAATTTGAGGATATGTCCACACTCCCGTGTCAAAAGGCCAAAAATTAAAGTTCTGGAATAGTGACCGTGGCTCACGAATGAAAAGGCTTTGAAAAATTTGCATTTCGCGATTAAAACATTCGCAAAAAGAAAGTATCATGATTAGATCACTCTCGGAAAGAAAAGCTTGAGTTGCTAGTTCTCGCAATAGGATAGTACACTGCGATAAGATGTCTTTACGAGTGAAAAAGCTTCGCGATTGAGATTGCGATGATACTCTATTCGTGAAGGAATATGCAATCGTGATGGAGATACATTTCACGAAGAAATGCCTTCATGATGAAGATGCTTTTGCGATAAAAGTATAGTTCACAAAGGAACTGCTTGCTGATAGTTCTACATTGGTACATTTTCGTGAAGATTCTATAAATTACAAAAGATGAAGATTTCATTGTTTTCAACAGCTGAAATCTTTGACACCTGCAGTTGTGTTTAGTGAGCATTATTAATACTATGAGCTACATTAGGTTGGTAGGTCTAGGTTAGTGTATGGCTTATGTAAGTCATCGGAACTGAGTAAAGTTTCATAGAAAATTGACACGGTCGGACACTTGGTGATGTCCAATATTGTATACTCAGTAGAAAGCCAAATCCCATAGGTTCAATCTTGTAAACCAGGATACCTTTTATTGGTCAGTTGCAGATATGATGCACGGTATTATGTCAAGTCATAGGACTTGTAGGTGTGTCATATGGGAATCCCTAGTAGATGTAGATAAGTATTAGAGCTATGTGAAGGCCCTTAGGAGCCTTGAAGAAATGTCCAACCATGACTTGTCTCATCAGTTGAAATGTTAAACACATAAAAGCTGGAATGAAAACCTCAATGAGGTAATAAAAACCTCAATCACACCTTTACAGTTGTAAAAAGTCAATTAGATTGACTTGTACCCATCATCTTCTTGGAAATGACATT
Source organism: Platanus orientalis (assembly GCA_025762735.1). NCBI lineage: Eukaryota > Viridiplantae > Streptophyta > Magnoliopsida > Proteales > Platanaceae > Platanus > Platanus orientalis. Next base: position 7,971 of record JAOXJP010286055.1, on the reverse strand, counting down.
TTGTGATAGGGCATATAAAATAAAACGAGATGTTTGCGACGGTTGATCTAGGTTCAACACCGAAAGAGGTGACCTATGTAAATATATATTAGTAGGAGTAAACATATATAAATGTTAAGGATACGTTCAGTTCCTACAAACTAGTGGGGGTGTGATGTTGAACATATCGTTGTTAATACATCTATATCTAGGCTACTAGATAAGACTTTAGTAAGTTATAAGTCGTAGGAGACTAGTACTCCGATGGGATGTCCTGTATGTTTTAACATTAGGAGTGTGCTCATTTTGGATGCTCTTAAGTGATGACTGAATCATTGAGATTCAAGTCTGATTAAGTTGACCTATTGTTGTGTGTTCATTTTTTAGGGATTCAGTTTGTCTAGTACATACAAGTCTAGTGAAACTAACTTGGGATGTAGTGACAAGTACATGACTAAGATGAGATTATTAATCTCATGAGTACAAGTTAAGAGTTTTATACTCTGATAACTCTAGAATTAGATCCTAAGATTTGAGAGAGCATTAGGATTCTGAACTAGTTAATTCTGTTTGGAACAGATGTGATATGATCTCAGCATTTGACACTCTATGTAAGTAATAGTTGATTGGTAATCTGCATCTAGACATGAGAGTCTAAGCAAAGAGTTCATAATGATCTGTTTACACATAATGATGCCTTGTAAGTGTTTCTCTATTTTGGAAACTCCATATTGGATATGGGCATGGGGGAAATTCGTAAATGGATTATGCTAGTAAGGCAAACCTCCAAGGTTGGACAAAGAGGAACAGACTGAGTGTTAGACAGATACTAGGCTACAATCTTGTATAGATTGGTATTCTAGGAATACCTACCCCCAAGGACTGTATGAGTCCATGTATTACATCCTATGAAATCATATTTCTTGAGTAAATCTCAGAAATAGTGGGGTAAGGAGGCCTATATCAAGGAACACCAGTGTGTCTGAGGACAAGTGAAAACTAAGAAAAATGTGTTTTATTAGTTTAAAAGGATTCCTCTATTAACCCTACCATCCTATAATTTTTTTTGATACAAGGCAAGCGGTGGTAAGACTGATTGCAAAAGCTATTGTTATTAGCATATCCAAGTCTACCAAAAGACCACATAGCAGTGCATTGTTATACAATGAGGAATGATGCAATCCTCAGGATTGTGATGGTAGATGAGATGGATTGCACTCTTGGGAGAGTGTGGTAGATCTTCCTAGTAGGGCATGTACCAATCAAGTTGAAATGATATTTCAAATGAAACTTAGTTATGATGGTATGATAGATGAATATGTTCTCTGTTGACTTATTGGTCATTGTTGTCGTTTTTATTAGGCAAAAGAACTTAGTACTATGACAGATGGCCTAATTTTGGTAAAATCCATCAGATGGTCTCTCTAACTGTGTAAGAAATTCTGATGATTTAATTAGATGAGTAAAGAAGTTTTTCTTAAAAGGATAAACTGAAGAAATCCATCACATGTGGCAGTAAGAAAAATGTCATGCTTGGCAATGATGAGAAGGTGTTGGGAAATTCAAGAATAGAATAGGTAGAACATTGAATCATGGCATGATGTGTTGTGGTAATCTCAATGTCAATGGATTTGAAATCTAGGTAAAGCCTTGTTTGTCTGAAGGGACTAGTGAGAGTTGCATGTGATGCAATGTCTAAAACACAAGGATCTATTAGTTAAGAATTGACATGAAAGACCTAGGGTTGCCATCAACTTCTATAGAGCAAGTCTGTCTATTGGGATATAATGGATTGATGTACACAATATAGAATATTTTGAGAAAACTCTTAGTGAAAAGCTCGACATGATTGAGTGAGTCTAGGGAGTAAAACTCGTGATATTAGCAAAGGCTAATATGGAGATTAGCAATTGGGTGATGGAGATATCAGTATCTGGAAACTCCGTTGCATATGATCATTAGTAATCTATGGACTATGTGAGTTTGAGAATGCCTTGAAAGAGGTTATTGGAATACATACTCGAGAAGAATTGACGATTCACATTAAATTGTTAGATGTTTGGTTCATATGTATTTGGGAGACGAGGAACCATGAATTCCATCTAGAATGGATCCGCTGGTGTTTGCAAATATAGAAAATTGCCTGTAGTGAGGGTTTGGTTAAATCTGAATCCATGACTGCTAGGATAGGAGACAAGCTCCATGAAATCTAGAAGTAGTATGTAGCTTATTCCTTGGGAATTAGAGCCATAAATCATGTTAGGGACATGTGGTAAAGAATGGTAATATCGATGGACGCATTGATACATATGCTTATGAACACTAACCATTCGAGAAGTTCAGACTACGATCTTACGTATAGAAATGTCAAGTTTGTGTCTATAATCAAGTAAAACTTAGTTTGTAACTGAGAGATGATTGAACGTTTGGTAATCCAGGCTAGTGTGCTTGAAGCACGTGATGCACGATATGTACTTGTTCAGGTTTGAGTACCTGTAGGATACTTATGTTAAGTAATCAAAGTTTGTACACTTGAAATACACTTGCTAAGGAAATTCAAGAGAAGGCATTTGATGGATAAAAATGTCATAAAATCATGTGATAAGTAATTTATGCATTATTTAAAAGACATGCATGTTAGAAGGGTTGTTGCACCATAAGCTTGGGGCTATCTAAAGTGTAGTGCCATCTATGGTGGTTAGCCCGCTCTGTAAAATGACTTAAGAGATTTTATATTTAAATGTCGAAAGGATCGGATAGACTTGAGAGGCGGTGTTGATGGACACCCAACCTAGTTATCTTAAGTTCAATGAGAAACCAACTTAAGTTGCACGAAGGTTCAATGGGTAAATGAGTCAATGCTACTGGGAAACACAACAATCACTTTTGTGATTATAGTCCATTCTTATGGTATTGCCATAGAAGAAAACATTATGGAGTAGTGCTTTAAGCCTATAGTCTAGGACTATAGATGGAAGGTTGAGAATTGAGTACGATAGCAAGTCTAAGACTGTAATCGGTTTCTCTTAATGAGTTTTCTAGAGACTCGGGTTAGGTTGAAGTAACACCCAGGTTAAGCTGAAACAAGCTCTGGATGAGTTGAAATACACTTTAGTTGAGTTGAAACATGCTTTGATAGGTTGAAACATATCCTATATGGGATGAAAATGCCCTGGTTGGGTTGAAACATACCTTGGTAGAGCTGAAACATACTTTTGATGGATCTCGAAAGAGTACATCATTACCCGAAGTTTAGTACTTTGATACCAAATAAGATACTCACCTTTATGGGGGTGGAAGCTAGTCACATCCTATGAGATAAAGGTCGTCTCTAGATCCCTTCACTAAATTCAAGAAAACATAAACTTTAAAGTGCTAACCTAAAGATGTGTTAATCCTCTTTAGAGGACTGAGTGTGTAATGAGTTGGGTTTGTTAAAAGAGATACTAGTTCTAGGTCACTCCACTATGTTCTCAAATAGACAACAATTTTTTATACACGGTGTTGGTTCCAAGGACATTCACCATGCATTGATCCTCAATGACCTTGTTTATTGCCCATAATACTTTTTTTAATTTTTTTTAAAACAAGTGGGAGATTGTTGAAAACCGAAGGTCCTTATGACCATTAAATGATTTCTAATTTCACCATTTTCTTTTGATGTGTTTTCAAAAATTTGAAACTTGCTTTTGGTTTTTAGTCCCACATCGAATAGAAAGGAAAAACATATGGGCCTTATAAGACTCACAACTCCCACTACCTTATGTATTTTGAGAGCCCTCTCTCTCTTATTGGTTGCTATGGTGTAGCAAGGTGCATGGCACCTTGTGCACACGCATACGTACACACATGCGGGCAAGGGCTTAGGCGCTTGAGGCACACTTTGCACGTGTGCATCATTGCGAATTGCATTGGGTCGAAAAATTTCTTTTTCAATAGTCTAGATAAGACCTTGGATTGATCACAAAGAGAATGAACCGCAAAGGAAACCACGACAATGAGTGAACCACCTCACGAAAGAGGTGCATTACTAACGATGGTGCATCATAAAAAAGATTCACCACGAAGGATGCCCATCAAGGTCTGGTGCGTGAAGGAAGCCTATTATGGCCCATCACCGCGAAGGACTAGGCCCATGAAGGGAATTGGTCCACGAGGGACTAGGTCCGTGAAGGAGTTGGCTTATAAAGGAACTTGGCCCACAAAGAGCTAGCTTGTGAAGGATTGTGCTTTTTTGCGATAGGCCTAATTGATTGATGTCCACCAAAAAATTGACATGTTAAAGGAGTGGGTGAGAGTGGTTGGGCTATATATAATGCCCAAATGAGTTAAAAAAAATCCCATTTAGTGGAGAAGAGAAGGAAGGGAAAAGAGAGGAGCCTGGGAAGGGAGAAAAGAAAGAGAAAGAAGAGGAGGAGAGAATGGAGACGCCCATGGGGCCGTGGATCTACTTGTATGGCGACCAACTCTCTCTCTCTCTCTTTCTCTTATCTTGCCCTTAGACCTAGAGTCTATTTGTAACCTGGATTTGTTGCCATTTTTGAATGGATTAACTCGAATCATTGGGCTCAAATCTTCCACAGGATCAGTGGTTCCTTAGAGAATATACATTGTGGTGGAGGTGTTAACCTTGTCTTTATGACTTGGTATTGATGTATGATGTTCACTTTCCTAAGGGAAAACTATACTGAAATTTTGTTAAATTTGGACAACTTTTATGTAATTTGTTTTGGGCATACCCAGCCACTAAGGGCAATGAGTTGTAGGGAAGGTATCGTGGTTTCTTTGGGGAGTGCACCTCATTGAGAGATAGGACATTATCCGAGCTTGGTTGTATCCCGGGGTTAGCTTAGCTCATGATCCCTTGCATATTCAGTGGGAGGACTAGACTATCCTCAAGAAACATGATAACGACATTTCCATAACTCGGATCAGCATGGTAGAACTACACCTAGCTTGATTCCCCTAGATAGGGGGTATGTAGGCAGCCTGAGGATGGGAAGACCGATGACACAACTATAACCTAAATACCCTAAAATTCACTCTATTATTTTATTGAGTTTACTAAAGTTGGCAGCTTTTGCTGGTGTTGTGACATCTAGGATCAATACAGGATCCAACATACAGGTCAAGAATAAAACTATAAATTGAATTTTAAGAAAAAAAGGATACACATAGTTGAGAGATTTGCTGCAAGCGAATTGCATCAATCACACCTTAAGTAAAAAAATTTTGTATCAAAATTAATTATACTTTTGACATTAGGTTCCATTCATTCGTAGCAGTAGGATTCTCTATGAGATAAAAATGACTTTTTACCTTAAGTAGTAAATAGGTTTGTTAATTTTCTTCGACCAACAATGCTCATTACTAGTCTTGAAGTTGGAGTCAAAACCTGGATTTTTTTTATATCTTTCGAAAAGCAAAATGAAGGATTTTGCACTGCAACAAGATAGTGTAAATATAATATGTTGTAAATTCCATGAACTATAAAATACATGTAATGTGTAGACTAGGACATGAGTTGAGTCATGTTAGATTCTAGGAGATTCTTGAGTTCGAGAATCATGAAGAGAATCAACCAAGCGTCAAGAAGACATCAAAAGAGTAAACCGGGAGCATACGAGTCATCCCGAAGAATCCACAACTCATTCCAAGCTTTCACAAGGTAAATCAGGTAAAGTGATGTAGTTAAGGTGGTCCAAGGGTCCAAAGAGGAGTTCTAAAGATCTTAGGACTTTTTCAGACCATGAAGGGGTCATCTGAAGCCCTCTGTAGTAGTTCTAAGGATTTAGAAGGCAATATAGGGGATTTGGATTGATCCAGGATTGATCCACATCAATCCAAATTATTTGGATTGATCCAACAACTCTCGGGTTATAGGTTCTGAGTGATTTTTGCACTTGTATCGATCCAGGATCGATCCAACAACTCTCGGGTTATAAGTTCTGAGTGATTTTTGCACTTGTATCGATCCAGGATCGATCCAAAGTTGTGGAAACAATGTATAACGGTCTAAACTTTAAAAATAGTTTCTAATCAATGGATGAGATCTTTTAACCGTTTGGAAAGGTTCTAATCCAATGGACATGAATCATTTCATCCAATACATAAGGAGAAGAACTCAAATGAGCAAGGTAATGGTTATAAACAAAAATCACAACTCTCTTGCTCTTCAATCAGGAAATTTTTGAGAGATTCAACTTTCCATTTCATTGAAAATCTCTCTAAGCTTAGATAAGTAAACCATTACCCAAAAAGGACATTCCATTCTTCCACCTTGTTCCTACTAAGGCAAAACATCAAGTAGAAGAAACCAAGGGTTGTCTAAACCCTTGAGAAGAAAGGTGGGCTTGATAGTCACATTGTGCTCAAGGAGGAGCAACCCATCAAGATTGACTCTCTAGCTTGAAGAGTCAACAAAAAAGCAATTAGAGAGCAATAGTTACATCTTGCTTAAGGAGGAGCAATCCCAACTTATGTGCAAAGGCAACATTAACCTACAAAGGGGTAAACCCTTCCCTTAACTTTTTATTAAAGTTATTAAGACCTCTCCCGTCGGAGACACCGAGAGAATTAATACTACCGTCGAAGACATTGGTAGTGTGTACCCATAGCTTTTCCGTTGGAGACACTGGAAGAGTAGACCTTAGACCACACCCATTGGAGACACTGAGTGTAGCTTGCTTGGCAAGTAGACTAGGATTTTGTTAAATTTATCCTTGATTGAATTATCTTCAATCTTAATAAAATTACATAGCTCGTGTTGAGCTTTTGAGAGTGGATGTAAGTCGTTGTGTCGAACCACTATACATTTTGTGTATATTTGTGGTTGGTTGTAGTTTGCTTGTTCATTTTATCATTTATACTATCAACCATTATACATATTGAATTAACATCACTTGTAAAACAATTGAACATATTCATATCTATGTGCACAATTCAATTGCAATTAAATACCAAAACAATTTAATCAAAAGGGTAACAAGTTAATTTGGGGCAATCTAAAAGGAATTTTTAAATAATCCTATTCACCCCTCTCTAGGATCTATACATAGGAATTTCAGATAGAATGGTGGATGTGATCTTAGGGTGTTTAAAAACAAATGTGCTTTATGGATCGGGGAAGACATTATAAAGATGGAACTTCTTTGCATCAAATAATACAAATAAAAAATAAAACCAAAAGAAAGAGTTTTAGTCGGTGGATTGGTTGAGATGTCAGCTGCTTTCTTCCTCCTCTCCTCTCCTTTAGTTGATGCTCCCCTTTTCTACACACACACACACACACACACACACACATATATTTATTTCAATGTTGAAATTCCAATATAGTGTTTTTGTCTTCTCTTTGCCTACTTTTTTTCAAATGTTTAACTCTTCTTTTTTTAAATTAAAAAACATGGTTAGCCCTTCAAGCATTGAGTAGGGTGACAAAGAAGGAAAGTATAAACTTTGGGGAACCTTAGATTGATAGTTGGTGTGGAGATGGAATCAAGGGAAGAAGATGGAAATCTTTATGTTTTCGAATATGTTTTTTTTTCAATATATTACCAAAACATGAAATGGTGAGAAAACTAATTGGTTTTATTTAAAAATTTAGTAAAACTGATCAGTTTTCCCAGTTAGATCCGGTTTTTGTTTCAATCCATTTTTAAACAAGCTCCAAATAGGAAATTGTTCCGTTCTAGTTAGACTGAGTTTGACAACGTTCGGTCTAGCTTGCTTCTCAAAACTATGATTGGAAGTCACCTTAGGATTATAAAGACCCAACTTGGCAGTTTACATGCCATTATGACTTGGAATGAAATGCAAAAGGTACACTTGCAAAGTCTCCTTATGTCAAAAGTATTTCATTGGACAATTGAAAATCATAAGGAGACTTTGCAAGCGTGCCTTTGGTTAATGAATAATGGTAATGGATGATAATAGGCCTAGTAGGGTGTCAACAAGCCAAGTTGAGTCAAGCTTTGCCCAGCTTAGCTTAGGCTC
>JAOXJP010286045.1:0-19148 GCA_025762735.1 Platanus orientalis | reverse complement strand
TTGACAACTTCCTCTTCATGTGTGATAGGTGGGGGCAATTCACCCTCTTCATAAGATTTCCTCTCATGATCATCAATAACAACATTGATGGACTCTTCCATGTTAGTGTTCTTTTGTTGAAGACCCAATATGCCTTGCTTCTTATGGAATATCCAAGAAAGATTGCCTCATCACTCTTAGAGTCAAATTTTCCTAGATTTTCTATATCCCTAAAAACATAACAAACGCTTCCAAAAACTTTGAAGTATTTTACATTTGGATTCTTCTCATACCAAAGTTCATAGGCCGTTTTAGATGTGTCAGGTCTTATAAAGACTCAATTTGAGACATAGCATGTGGTGTTGACCACTTTGGCCCAAAATCTTTTGGCAACATCCTTAAGTTAGCATGCATGTGGCCATGTTAAGGAATGTCCTATTCTTTCTTTCGGCGACTCCATTTTGTTAGGGAGTCTTAGGAGCGGAGAATTCATGCTTGATGCCCATTTCATCACACCAAGATGAGAACTTATTGTTTTCAAATTCTCCACCATGATCACTTCTAATCCTTTTTATGGAAAGATCTTTCTCAACTTGCATTCTCTTACAAATATTCATAAATTCATCAAATGCTTCCGATTTCTCTCTAAGAAATGTAACCTAAGTATATCTAAAAAAATCATCAACAATCACAAAGAAATACCTTTTCCCCCCTAGACTTTCCGTTCTAGTTGGACCGGCAAGATCCATGTGAAGTAGCTCTAAAGGTCTTGATGTCCCTATTTTAGTTAATTTCTTGTAAGGGACTTTTGTTTGCTTTCCCATTTGACATCCTTTACAAACAAGATTGTCAAGCTTACTTAAGGATAGTAGACATAAGACAAGTTCCTTCCTACTTAATTTAATTAGATCTTTGAAGTTAATGTGATGCAACCTTTGATACCAAAGGTTTGCCTCTTCGGTTTGGGAGATAAGACAAGCTTTTGAGTTGATAGTGGGAGCAATAACATAGCAATTGTCACTAGTTTGAATTCCTACCACTAGAGTCTCATTACCTTCTATGTCTTTTATTTTAGATTTTTCCTTAGCAAATTGAACTATGTACCCTTTGTCACAAATTTGACTAATGCTAATTGAGTTGTGTTTAAGTCCATGAACATAAGGACATCATGTAACTTAGAAATTTCGAGAACTTCTACAGTTCCTTTTTCTATAATTTTGACAAAATTTCCATCCCCAAAAGTGACACTTCTTTATTCTTTCTTGACAAGATGAGTGAACAAAGACCTATGCCCGGTCATATGTTTAGAGCAACCACTATCAAGGTACCACTATCATCCTTTTTTACCCAAGTCTTCTTTACCCAAACTTGTTTAGGTTTGATTTGTTTGGATTGGTCCCATCTCTTTTTAGACTCAAGGTTCCTATTTTCAACCTTTTGAAATTAGTTCCTTCTTCTAGTCCTCCTATTATTTTGATGTTTGTTGTTGTATTGAGGTTTGTATTTTAAGTCATTCATTCTTCTTCTACAATCAACCTTTATGTTTCCATCTATCCCACAATAATAGTAAGAGATGTTAGGACCTCTAGATAAGGAATCATAATTTTTCCACGTGTTTCTTTTCCAACCATTGTTTATAGAGGAATTACCCTTTGAAGAGTATTTTTGGTTATTCCAATTACTCCCTCTTCCATTATGCATGGGAGCTTTGCCCTTGTATATGGAGTGAATGTGGTTGCTAGTTTGCATCCTAGGTCTAGAGAAGGAAGCATGATATGAGTGTCCAGAGGAGTAATCATAGTATGAGTCATGAATTTTTCCCTTGTTAGGAAGATATTGATTTTTACCTGCATTCCTAGATTTTTGAGAAGATTCTTCATTAGAATGAGAGACTCTTGAAGAAGGTTTCTTCTCATTTTGAAAATAGGTTTTTTGTTTAGGTTATTGAGTAGAGACATGGTCTTTCCTTTTAGCTTTAACAAAAATGCTCTTTTCTCCTTGGTGAGAAGAAGATTTAGAGGTAGATGAATTGAAGCCTAGTCCACTCCTATCCCCATAATCTTTTCCATCAACAAGCATTTTCTCAAATTTGTCATTCCCTTAGGTAACCATAGCTATGGCTTTCCCTTTGTCCTCTTCAAGTTCTTTAATTTGTCTGAGGTAATCTATGGACTTCCTAGTTAGATGGGCACATGTTTGGTTGAGATTTTGGTTTCTTTCTTTTAAAGATTTGACAAGGATTTCCAATTCAATTATATCAGAGTTGGAGTCATTAGCTCTTCATGAGACTTGATCACTTCTTCTAGTTCAAGAATTTTGAGTGAAAGTTTCTTGTTTTCCTCTAGAAGTTTTCCCTTCTCAACTTTTCTATTTGTTTTCTCTAGGTTGTTGAACATCCTAGACTCACTAAGTTTTGTTTCAAGATATTTGATTCTTTCATATAATTCACCTTTTTGGATGAGTAGAGTGCAAGACTCATTTGAGGCTTCCAAGTGGGTTATCTTAGAAGACAATTCTTTGTTGATTACTTTTAATTTTTTGTTTGTCTTTTGCAATTCTCTAGTTTCATAAAAAATTTTGTCAAAAGCATCATGGATGTCTTCTTCCTCTTCATCTGTCTCTTCTACTTCACTTTCGGAATTATTTAGATGAGGTAGTGAACTTAAAGAAGTATTTAATGCCATGAAGGACTTAGATACCTTGGGAGATGTCTTCGTCACTACTAGGAGATTCACACTCCGACTTGTCTGAGTCATTGTCCTTAGCGGCTGTCATAGCCTTGCTATGAGACTTTCCCTTCTTCTTGTTCTTACAATCCTTGGCATAGTGACCATGCCCCTTGCATTCATAACAAATCTTTTATTCCTTGGTTAGTTCTTTCTTCCTAAGATTTTGACTTGATCTTCTTTGTTTGTTCCCAAAGTCTCTAGAATTTTTGTAGAATTTTCTAAACCTCCTTGCTATTTTAGCAAATTCCTCATTGGAATCTTCATTGGTATCGGGAGGATTTTCAACTTTAAGGGCAATACCCTTATTTTTTATATTGGTTTTGATGGTCATTTCAAATGTTTGGAGGGAACCAACTAGTTCTTCTACCAATATGTATCGTATTTGACCTCCTCAATGGTGGTCACTTTGGGTCGAAACCTCTTCGGAAGAGATCTAAGTATCTTTCCCACAATTATCTCTGAAGATAAAGCATTGCCAAAGGCTTCCCTAGAGTTCACAATATCTTGTAGTTTTGTATAGAAGTCAATAAATTGTTCATCTACCTCCATTCTTAATTTCTCAAACTTGGTAGTGAGCATTTGAAGTTTGGACCTCTTGACTGCATTTGTTCCCTCATGGGTTACTTGCAAAAGATCCCAAGCTTCCTTAGCTATGGTGAGGTTGCAAATGCATCTAAAGTCATCTTGACTTATTGCACAAAATATGGCATTTAAAGCCTTATAATTGTTTGTGTATGCCTTTCTTTGAATGTAGTCCCATTCTCCTTCCAGGGTGAGTGGTTTTTCCCAACCTTGTTAGATGGACAACCACACTCCTAAGTCAATAGCTTGGAGACATTCAAATTTTCCAATAAGGGTAGTTAGTCCCATTGAAAAATGGAGGTTTTGTGGTAGAGTAAGACTCTTCTGAATTGGCCATCTCAATAGCCCTCTAGATAAATAGATCTTTGACTTGGATAGTTAAGCCTGATAAGAGCAACCTTATTCTGATACCAATTGAAATTCTAAGTCAATTATCCTAGAGGGGGGTGAATAGGATATTATCAATTTTTAGTATTCCTTTTAAATTTTCTAGCCAAGACAACCTTAGAATATTGGATGGAACTTTGCAGTGGCAATGGGAATTAGCAAACTAAAGATTAATGCAATATGATCATGTAATGTGAGTAATAAATGATTATGTGCAAGTGATATGTGATAGTAAGAAGGCATAAAAAACACAAACCACAAGACAATGTTTATAGTGGTTTAGCACAATGGCCTACGTCCACTCTCAATTCCCATTGTGGGGAATGTGTTGACTTTTATTAATAGTTTCAACACCTACTACAAGGAAATTGATCAAACTTACTAAACATGTTTGACAAGCATGTGTTTCCTCCAATGTCTCCAATGGAGGTGATGAAGGGCACCCGGTGTCTCCGGTGAGTGCTCCACATCTGGTGTCTCCAGCAGACATCCTTGAGTGATAATTGAAGTGGATAGAAATGTGGTGTTCAACCTCTAAATAGACAAGATGATCTTATTGGTTCACACCAAGGTGGAGAGCATGTAGATGATGCTCACAAGTAAGTAGCTCTCTCTCAATAGCTCCTTGAATGATTCAAGAGTCTCCTTCTTAGACCTAGGGTAGGGATTAATCAATTGAATACTCCCCAAGTTCTTATCACCTTCACACCCTTTCTCACGGTTGATTGCTCAAGAGATCCCTAAGTGAATTTTCTCACCAATCTTTTGAAGATAGCCTTCTATATGGTATATGTTGGTGATTTTTTTCTCAATGATTGTGATCTTTGTCTTAACCAACTGTCAAGGCATTATAGAGTTGAAAAAGTGCCAAGGAGTGGGTTTAACAGTCAAAAAACTAGCCATTAGAATTGATACACAGGAGGTCCCGAGCACTCACCTCGAGGGGTAAGCGCTCACGGTACCTATGGGCAAGCACTTGCCTGATGGCTAGAGCGCTCACGGGTTCGCAGCCAAGAAAAGTCCAGAGGCATGATTTTGGGTATTTTCTCTAGGTGAGCACTCGCCTTACCACGCGAGCACTCGTAATGCCCTAGGTTGAGCGCTTACGTGATATGGGGAGCGCTCGTCTGCCCTATTTTTTTGCTTTGGCCATTTTTGAGATTTTTGACTCTCTAGCCTTTGGCTCATTTTCCTATAAGTCTTCTAAGCACATTTAAGGGACGTCTTTGATGACTAGGACCGAGCAGCACACCACCATTTCATACTTGAGTCTTCAGAAACTTTAAGAGCTTGAGATGCCTTGGAGAATAAGAGCTTGAGATGCCTTGGAGAATAAGAGCTTGAGATGCCTTGGAGAATAAGAGCTTGAATGGACATTGGAGAGCTTGAGGTCTTTAGCATGCTTTGGTCATCTTCAGCCATATATCTGCATCATTCTTGGCTCAATGAATTTCTTCACAAGATATCCCAAAGACTTTAACAAATTATACATTACATCAAAAGCCGAATACCTATACAATAAGTCTAGGAATGAAATTGGCAAACTACATGACTTAACAGGTGGAGCGCTCCAAACTGGCAAGTATACAACTCTCCATTTGGTTGGAGAGTTCTAACTTCATTTTGGAGCTCTCCACCACTTTAGAGACCTGCAACTCCCTTGGAGCGCTCAATCTTCCCTGATTTTTTATAGATTGCTTCTAAGGCAATCTCCAACCACTTAGGAGGTGTGCTAGGGGGACCTAAGGCTCTCTAAGTGAATACTTATCCTATTTATCTTTTTCTTATGCAGAAGGACATGGATGCGATGTGAACATGTCGCTCTAGTCGGTGCACAATCCCGACTTGCTTCCTTGGAGCTTTCTTAGCCTTTGAAGATGTTCTTCACACATAAGACACAAGAACCTCCTAGATTCTAACTTAAACATGTCAAGCCCTAGTCTATCAACCCATGTATTTTCCTACTCATGAAATTTACAAGATTACATTTACAAATAGCAACAATGACCAACTAGCATATGAAAAAGAATAAGCAACAAAGCCTAAAGCCAATGAAATTAATAAGAGACTGCCAACTAGTTAGCAATAATGATATGAATAGAAATCTCCAGAATGGGGAAATCAAGGAAAACATCAAGCATATAGAGTAGAAATCATTTTTCCCTTCAAATTTCACAAGAATTCAATCTTCCTACCTTCAATCATAGAAACAAAACTTAGGATTCCAATGAATCTATAATGGTAGAAGAAGAGAATAAGTTAATCTTAAATAAAGCATGCTCAAATATGAGTAGATCTATTAATGCATACATGGAATCCAAAATTTCATACAAACAAAGGTTTCTACTAATGCATAATGGAAGGAATCACTCTATGGAATAAGTGGAACCATCAAATTTACATAGACCTAGCAATAAGTGGTAGGAAACTGTAATCCCATGGAGGAAAGTGTATAAAATTAAAAGAATAGAACAATCAACATAAGAACACACTAATCCTGCATGGATCTAGTGTTTAGATGAAGCAAACTTACCAAACATAAAAGATAAAGCAATCAAATGAAGGAAAAACTGATATGTCATCCAAACTAAATATTACAAATGAATATAAGAACAAGAATCCAAAGGAGTAGCAAATCATGTATGAACACTCACTATTTTTAGTCTTCTTCCTTGTTCAAGCTCCAAAATCTTCAAACACCTCCTTCCCTTTCCTCTATTCTCTATAAAATGATGTAGATCTGATATTAATAAGATAAACCAGAAGATTTAGAAAGAAAATGAGTTATCCTAGTAAGAATTTCAAAGTTGACAGTGAAACTTATCCAACTAGGGAAGAACTCCCACTTTTCTCTCGCAAGTTTCTCCAATCTCTCTAACTATTTCTCTATTCTTTTTAATGAGTCTAAATAACCTAAATGAAGTATTAGAAGTTATAACTCATCCAAGACAAGATCCGACATGTGTGAGGGTCCAATGGATGGAAGCCACATCACCAAATAGAAAAAATGGCAATTTTTACAATTTTCCAGCGTTTTTCCAGCCATAATTGGTTAGGGGTTTGGTAACCGGTCATAGAATTTCCCGATGGTGATGCCCTATCTCTGACCAGCCATGCACGGGTCAAGGTTTTTCAACTCAAATACCCTGCGGTAAAACAATCATAACTTCCTCTAAAAAACTTAGTTTCATAAATCATTTAAAGTGTTGAAAAGTAGATTCCTAGAGCTTTCTAGTGATACATGGTTTCTACTCTAATTCACTCAGTATTGGTATAGGTATGCCCATGAAGTTACCCAAAATACGTTCTTGGGACAAATTTAGAGCTTATATGACAACTTAAAAGCATCACTCTACATGTTATATTCATTTGGAGATACTTACATAATGTGGTTTCTGTGAAAGGGAATCTTTTCAAGTTCAAAAGTACAATTGATCCATCATGCCCTTTTTATGTGAAAGAAATGGAAACAATTGATCATTTGATCTTCAATTGTGAATTTTCACGATCAGTCTGGTTTAGTTCCTCTTTGGGTCTTAGGACCACGACAATAAGAATCATTTAAGGATTGGATAGGGAACTGGTGCACCTTATTGCCTAATACATATGCCATCAACATGGGTGCACTCATTATATGGTCCATATGAAAAGCTATAAATAAGTTAATCTTCAATAGACTTCCCCCTTCTATCAACTCTATCATCCATAAAGCATCCAAGATGTATAATGAAATCCATCTTACATTAAATAGCCCGGCTAGAAATGGATCCAATGAACGCTCTCGCTCTACTCAAAATAGTGACATCATGCTTTCAAATCGGTCCCCTCCTCCACAAGGATACATCAATAAATGTGGAAGAAGCTACTAGACCAGATGGAGCTGCAGTGGCCATTGCTAGAGATCAAATGGGAATACTTTTTGAAGGGCCATAAAAAATTATGGTTGGAGGCACAACGGAGGAAACAAAAGCATTGGGATTTATCTTGGGATTGCAACTTGCTACTAAGTTTTAAGCTAGTGGCTTCATCATTAAAGGTGATTTCCAATTGATCACCAAGCTTTCACTGGAAAAGACTGTCAAACCACCATGGAGGATAATGAAGATTATTCAAAATTGTCAGAGTCTTCTAAGCTCTACCACTATGATTTCATTTATTCCAAGGAGTTGTAACAAGGTGGCTCATTATATGGCTAAAACTGTAGCTAAGGAGAAAATAGAGGGCTCATGGAGTTTTGATTCATTTGATGATGTTCTGAAGTCTATTGCTTTGTCTAAAGAGAAAATTATAAACCATTCTAATAGTTGAACTGAGCTTTTTCTCCTTACCAAAATAAAAAGTAATGTCATTTCTACAACTTTTATATGCTGTCAACCATCTAATAAATGCCCCATATTCCATCTATGAAATGGTTGCAATCACTTCATAGATAAATCATGCATGCCATTTTAAGTAACAATACTATTAAGCCTCTGATTTTCAGCTCTAAATCAGGCTTGGGTGAAAAACTTAAAATAAACAAGCATGGATAACCTGATTAGGACTATATACAGACATTTTTTTGCTGAAAAAGAGAAAAGGAGGACATTAAGGGGCCTCAATTTAATAACATCTACATATTAAGACAATTTTTTATACATAATGAACAAGGTACAAGCGAGGCCGCTTGGAAAATCCGATTGATGTTCTCATAGAGCATGGAAGAGTGAACACAAGCAGCATCTTGTCCTGTAAGCTCAGATCAGCACCTAATTTTTTACGAAATTAGGAATACATGCTTTTAGGTATTTTATCAAACAGATTATAGGATACGTCTATAAATGATCAGTACAGTATGACTTTAGAAACAAGGGCTAAGTTTGGTTTAGTTAGGCTCTATTGCGGTGGAACTATGGAGGATTTTTGCAGGCTCAGATCAGGTTAGGGAAAGCTATCAACAACTACAAATCAGCAAGGTACCTGGGAGTGATTCCATGCTAAGGAAAACCTAATTTTCAGGTCTAAGGGGTAGCCATGAGTACCTAATCCAGGTGTGTTTTGGTTCTAAAGGGGCCGAAGACCTTATGGTAATGGAGTCTTTAGTTCCCAGGTGGCAGTTCAGCAAAAGTCAATCAAGGAGGTTAATGGGATTGCTGTAATTCTGTGGACTCAAGTGAAGTTCATGACAAAACTAGTTGTGCATTGATAGGATTTAATAGAGATTTTTTTTTTTTTTTTTGAACAAAGGTTTGAGCAAACAAAACATAGGACTTTGTATGAACTAATTCTTCAGATCTTTTGGATCTCTTAAATCCCATTTCGTTCAAACTAAGAGGGAGGGACGAAAATTGAAGATGAGAAACAAAAGTAATGATATGGTTCATCTTGTCAATCCTACATGAATTAGCGCAAATAGAGGTGATTAGGGATTCAGACATTCGGGGTTTCATCTTCTTACAACTCCTATGGACTCTGCCCAGTCGAGAGAGTCGGACTGTGAGAGGGTTTAGGCTTTTAACATTAGGAGAAACAGTCTAATGCTTTTAGACTCGAGATACCATAGAGGTAATTTTTTTAAAATTGGAATGAGTTAACGGTTGGACCAGGTTCCATCAATTTTGTTTTAATCCTAATTCTGGTTTTAGGAACCACAGATGGTTCCGTCCTAGTAGCAGTTCAACTATTAAACCAAGCAACCTTTTGTTGTCTATCAAACAATAAAAAGGAAACAATGCTTGATTTACAATTAAAAGAAGAGAAAGGATGTTTTTTCCAAGATGTACATTCACCTCCTCATAGGGGGGTAGAACGCATGAACTTTTTGTGCAGGAGTCTCAACCCCTGTGAGAGGGAAAACGGTACATTCTAGATAGAACATCCTTTCAGGTAAAAGAAAGAAACAAAATATGTAATATTCACCACTTTGTCATAAAACATTCTGGCTAAAATTTGATCTCAAACTTTCACTGCATTCAAACTTAAACCTTTTTTTTTTTTTTTTTTTTTTTTGTTAACACCATACGTTTCATTAAGGGAAGTCTTGCAAAATACAATCAAGAAAAAGAGAAGTGTTCAAAACACATGTTTAGGCCATGTCATTGGCCTTTACATTACCATCTCTATAGACATGCCTTATATCACATGCAACAAAAGATTTACATAAAAGCATGCATGTTACAAAAAGATTGCAGAGATGGTAAGGGCACCTATTGATTGGGGTCTGACCCAACACACATAGAGAATAGGGTTTTGGGGTATATATTGTGGGTTTCTTCTTTGACATGAAGGAGAGGAAAAAGTTGCACTTTCATTGTAATCACTATTTTCGTTCATAGTGAAATCTCTCTCATCTTTCTTTGCCTATAGACATAGGCTTTAAGCCAAACCACATAAATTGATTGTGTGCTTTGTGTGATTGTTGTTTTCACTATTTCTTTCTTCTATTTTGTGTCATATGACTCCAAATATGGGGATTCTACACAATAAACAGATATCAAATACTTAGGTTTTCAATTTGGGGTTTCCTCGACATGGCGGTAGAATATGAAGTAAAGAAGTTTGATAGGAAGAATAGCTTTTGTCTATGATGCATGCATTGTTGATTCAATAGGGACTACCCAAAGCGCTGGTGAGGAAGGAACATCTTTCTATGACAATGCTGGAAGACGACAAAGAGGAACTTGACATTAAGGCACTCAGCATGATTCAATTGTGCATGATCAATAAGGTGTTTTGAGATGTTGCAGATAAAGTTATTACGGTTGAGTTGTGGCTCAAGTTGGAGAACTTGTACATGACCAAGTCTCTCACAAATAGGTTGTATTTAAAACAATATCTCTATACATTGAGGATGAGATAAGATATGTCTCTTAAAACCCACCTTAATGAATTCAATAAAATCATTGTGGATTTGAAGAATAATGATATTAAAGTTGATGATGAGGATCAAACTATCATTGTTTTATGCTATTTACCTTCATCATATGAACACTTCATTACTACCTTGCTCCATAGAAAGGATACCATTTCTACGGAGGATGTTAAGGCATCCTTGCACTCTACAGAGTTGAGGAAGAAGGCGTCTGGAGAAGAGGATGAGGGCCAGGCTGAATGTCTGTTTGTAAGAGGAAGAATGAAGGAAAAGGGTTTGGGTAATGATAAAGGTTAATCTAAATCAAAAAAAAAAAAGAGAAAATGTCATTATTTTCATAAGCCAAGTCATTTTAGGCGAGATTGTTGAAAGCTCCATGAAAAAAAAGGAGAAGGAAGTTGCTGGCGTTGCAGAAATAAATTTTGATGATTCTAAAAATATTTTTCAATGCATCATTATAATGTATGTATAGATGAGGAGTAGATTATTTACTTAGGTTGCTCCTATCACATGTGCCCAAATTCAGATTGGTTTAAAAGTTATAAGGCAGTGAATGGTACTACAGTTTTGAAAGATAATGGCATGCCTTGTAAAACTGTAAGAATTTGAGCAATCTAGATCAGGATGCATGATGGGATTGTTAAGACCTTTTATGATGTTTGACAAGTACTAGAATTGAAGAAGAATTTCATTTTTTGTGTGTTCTTGAATCCAATGGGTGTATGTGCACTGTTGAAGGTGGAATTATAAGGGTGACAAAAGATGCTTTGGTGGTGATGAAAGGACAAATGAATGGTAACCTTTGTGTACTTCAAGGAAGCATAATTCCAGGTGCCACTACAATCTCATCATTGATAGATTTAGATGCTGATACTACCCCCCCCCTATGGCATATGAGATTAGGGCATATGAGTGAGAGGGATATAATAGTGTTGGACATGTAAGGCTTGTTTTGTAATCAGAAAACAGGGAAACTGGACTTTTGTGAGAATTGTGTGTTTGGGAAGCAATGCAGGGTTAAGTTTAGTTCAGCTCTTCATAGGATCAAGGGTACAATGGATTCCATCCACTCTGATCTTTGAGCCCATTACAATATTTTTTAAAGGGTGGTTCTCGTTATCTTCTAACTTTCATCAATGATTACCTAAGAAAGATCTTGATATTCACTTTAAAGCATAAGGATGAAGTTTTTCTTAACTTCAAGTGATAGAAGGTCATGATTGAGAAATAAACATGCAATATCATCAAGCGACCGAGAACTGATAATGACTTGGAGTTTTGTTCAAGTGAGTTTGATAGTTTTTGCAAGAATGAAGGGATTATGAGGCATCACACTGTTAGACACGCATCCTAACAGAATGGTGTAGCAGAACATATGAACATGACTTTTCTTAAGAAAGCTTCTTGTATGCTCTCTAATCCTAGATTGCAAAAAGAATTTTGGGCTAAAGTAGTTTCCATAGCATGCTACTTGGTGAACAAGTCTCCATCAACTGTCATTAAGTGCAGCATGTATGAGGAGGTATGCTCTAGCACTCCTACAAACTATTCTTGCTTGAGGGTTTTTAGTTGTCCTTTAAACTCATGTGAATGAAGGTAAGCTTGAACATAGAGCTGAGAACTATATTTTTGTGGGTTATGCATTTAACGTGAAGGGATAGAAGTTGTGGTGTTCTAACCCAAAGTCACCCAAGTTTCTTATTAGTATAGATGTGACTTTTAATGAATCTATCCTACTTAACCAAAAAAAGGATAATATTGATACAGATAAGGACAGTGATGTCAGCAAGTAGGTGGTGCTAGAGTATGATATTTCAGGGAAGAAGAAAGATGGAACTTCCGTTCAGTCCGTTGAGGAAAAGATCTAAGATTCTAGTGAGGACGAGGATGCACAAGAGGAATGACAATATAGTATCGCTACTAGCGGACAAAAGAAAAATTAGACCACCTCAAAGGTATAGTAGCTATATTGATGGTTTCTTATGCATTGATTGTGGTAGAAACTATAGAGTGTTCGGAGCCTTTCACATACAATGAAGCTATCACGTTGTTGCTACGAATAAGGAGATTAAGTATCTCCTGAAATTCTATGTGTGTTAATCCTAGAGGAGGGAAAATAACATTTATTTAAATTTCTTTTCAATTACCCTAATTCAATTATTATTAAGCTTGTTAATCGAATTTATCCTGGTGCTTCTTAGCAAATTAGTTTTGCATTTAATTGTTTTTATGATTGGAATTTAAAGTGCCCAAGTGTATTACATATGAGAATATGGTAAGATTGCAATGCTTGATTTCAAGAAATAAATGCTAAGTAAATATGGAAAACCACAAGCATTCACACACAACACAAGGTTTATAGTGGTTTAGTATGATAGTTTACATCCACTGTCAAAGCTCACCACCGAGCTATAATAATTTATTAAGATTGAAAGATTACAATCAAGGTTAAAACCACAAAACCTACTACTTTCCTAGCAAGCTACCAACACTTGGTGTCTTCTACGAGTGTGGTGTTTCTTCTGGTGTCTCCGGCAGAAAGCTATGTTCTCAAGTATTAAATAAAAATACTAAAGCAAATATTACCTCTATGCAGGTTGATTTTTCTTTACTTACAAGTTAGAGTAGCTCCTTGTTGAGCTTGATGTTACTAGTAATCCTCAATGCTTCTTGAAGGCTCTCCAAGCTTATAGAGCCTTTATCGGTGGGTTGATCCTCTTTGAGCAAGTGTGCCTTAGCTTTCCCACAAGGTTCTTCACTAGGGTTTCATAATGGGCAACCCTTGATGTCTTCCTCTTCGAAGATTTTCCTTAGCAAGAGTAGAGAGGAAGAAATAGAATGGTCTTGGGTTATATTTACCTAAACTAGGCTCATAGGAGAGACAAGGATTAATTCACAAAAATGAGGAGTGGAGTCTCTCAAGATTTTCTCAAACATTTTGCAAGAACCATTAGAAAGCTCTTTATAGCTCATTTCAATATATATTGGATGAGAATAGACCTCATCCATTGATTTGGAACAACCCCCAATGGTCAAATAGTCAAATCCATTAATTTGGAATTATTTTTCAAATTCTGGTTCTTGTTGGCTCAAACTGGACTTCAAGGCTCGATCTTGGATTGAGCTTGTGTCAATCAGCTCGATCCTAGATCCAAGATCAAGCTGGTGTCAACCAGCTCAAGCTAAAACAATCAATCTGTGCAATTTCTACTGAGGGTTTGAAACCATAAATCTTCTGGTTTGATCCTGGATCGATCCAATAAGTAAAGGATCAAGCTGGGACCCTCTAGTTCAATTCAAGATTGATCTAGTCACTCTGTTATTAAGTAAATTTTTCTTAAAAAGGATGCAAAGGGCTCAAGATCACCCCTCCAAGGTATGGGGAGGTCCAATGACCCTCTTATACCCCTTTGGGACCAATGGTTTATTCTTAGCCTTATTAGTTTACCTTGATTTACCTTTTGGGCTCGAATAAGGCATGAACCCTTCGGGATGTACATCGCATGTTCCCGGATTGTTTCCTAGGAGACTTCTTAGTCTTTGGATATGATCCTCATGCAGTTGAGACCCAAGAACCTCCTAGACTCTAGCATGACTCAACACATGTCCTAGTCTACATATTACATGTATTTTACAGTTCTTGTAATTTTACAACATATACATTTACAATCCTCCCCTTTGGAAATTCCATACAAAACTTAAAATACATAAATGGAGTACAATGAATATGAAATGAAAATACAAACTCTATAACCCAATATGTAAACATATATCTTTGTGCTTTTAGCTTTGGCCCTCCCCCTTGATATATGTTTAGGTTCCACATTGTATTGCTCTTTCGTCAACAACATGCAAGGCTTGATATTCCAAAAACTCATTTAACAAATATATACCTTTCTCAAACCAAGATAAATACAGTCAAATAAGATAGTATAATGCACACAAGCAGACATGTGGATTGATATGAATCATGATAAATGTTAATATGCCAATCTAAGTGAACAAAAGTGCTAATGTGTGTACATGATATGAGATGAGTACCATATGTCAATACGTAAGTTAGTTTGTGCACTTTTATAATTTTCATTTGCTTTTAAAATTTTATTTTAATGTTCAATTATTCAAGTCAGATTTCTCCCCCTAAATCCAACAACATTCTTTAATTTTCTTCACACACCCTAAGTGTATCTTCTCCCCCTTTTTGTAATGGAAGACAAAGGTAAATACACAATAAATGTGCAAGAGAAAAACAGATGAATGGATTCAAAATAAATATTTTCATTAATGTCAAGAAAAGTTTACATGAGGACTAGGAAGCATAAGGAAATACATCAAAATCACCTGTGGGCATCACGGAAAGATCGGGTAGGTCTACCCACCCCACTTCAGGGATTTGGAATCGCCACCAACTTGGGTTTTTACAGGCAGGGTTAGACGCCTGCCTCCTTTCCAGGGGAAGGGAGGATACAGGTTTTTTGGGGCTCAGGCTAAGCACTTGGGCCTAGGGTTGACTCTCTAACTGGTTTGGTTTACAAGGATCTGGGTAAACTGTTTGGCTGCAATTGGGGAAGGTGTTAAGCACCCCCAATTACCCACCTTTTTAGGATGACTCCTCTAACCTAGCAACTTTCAAGTGCTAGTAAGCGATAGTGTTTGTATGTGTTTATTTTATTTATTGGTCTGAACCACCCCTGTGGTGTGATCATTGCAGTCGCACCTGAGACATAGTCTCTGGCTACCTACATACCCAATCTTGTATGGTTCTATGGTTTTGTCAGGATCAGACTGCATGTAGTTCTGATGGTTTGTAAGTCTCGGTAGTCAAGTATGTCTAACAGTGAGACTGGTTCAGGGTAGGTTCATTTTAGGGTTTTTATATACTTACAGAGTACTCCCCACTGTTGAAATGTGTTAGTAAAAGGGCGTCAAGACTATGTTATATCAATTTGAGTGTTTTAGGGACCTAGTTGGGCTATGGCCGAGTCTTAGGGTCTTTGGGTCGTGAACCAATACGACATGACCCTTAAGGTAGGGTGGAGACTTATAAAAAGTCAGGAAGGATTGAAAGACAATGGTTGGGTCGGGTTACTCAACCGGATCACATTGATGTAGCAACCAAGACACCAGCATGGTCTCCCAGGTAAAATTCAAGTGTTGGGTATTGGGCCTAGTCTATGTTCATAAGTTAGAGAAGAGTTTTGGATGTTGGAATAGGGGTTTCCTAAGGTTCCAAACTTATGGGGTTCCATTCCACCCTTTGATTTATCAGAAAATGGCAAGATTAGAATTTTCCAATCAGTACGCTTGATCTTTATGTGCACACCTAATCTCTTAGTACGCCTGATCTTCACAGTGAAGTGATTTCAGGCGTACTGTCCCAAATGGACCCCACTAAGGGTCTGAAAGTCTTTCATTAAGGGTTTCCATGGGTTTGTGGGTATCTTCATATCATGGGATACATAGGAATAGAAAGACAGGGTTTTCAAGTTAGTACGTCTGATCTCAAACTGTACGTCTGAAATAGGTTGTACGCCTAAATTTTAACTGGATTAAAATTCAGGCATATGCTAGACAGTCCGCACTTAAACGGACTTATCTCTCTCTACACAACTCGGAATTGAGCGTGGTCATTCTCTTTAGAAAGCTAAGAGAGATAGATTTCCAACAAGGTATAATGAGCATAATTTCATGGTACACTTGAAATAGGCTATACGCTTGAACTTAATGGAAGTGGGAGCTCAGGCAGACTGGTTTTGAGCCAAAAACTAGCAGCATTTTTTTTTGGATTCTGAGCCACCAAAAGTGGTCCAACAGACATGGAATTTTACAAAGAGTTGGTTTATCATCTCATTGAATTCTTTATAAAATTTCAACTCTATTGGACAAGGGTGGACCCCTTTTGGAATTTTTTAAGGTGTGGGTTATGTATGGCTCAGCACAGAATTTGACAAAAACATCATATTGTGAAGCCCATTCTAGGAGTTATACACATAGGATTGGGCCAAAATTTGGTGGAGGATAATAATATCATGTTATGAAGCTACTGTAAATATTTGAGAGCAAAAGGATATATACACAAGAAGTTATTAAGAAAACAAGATGAATGACTAAATTTAACATAGACCAATATCAACAGAATTTTAATTCGAAATAAATTATGGTAAAATACCCTACCCTCAATAAAATAGACTAAAAAAATTAATATAACTATGTAAATTAGTTGGATAATACATAGAACAAGAATCAATCAAAAAAACATTTTATAAATAAAATTAAAATTCAGGCAGTCCCCACTGTTCAATCTGAATAGGGGGGAACACCCTTTTTTAGTGAGCAAGTAAGACCCATCTCGGGGGTCAAATGACATGATATGGGGCTCAAATTTGATGGATTGATAAATCCCTGTGTCAATGATTTTCAGTTCAAATTTGGGCTCCAAATTCGAAGTGTGGAGAGATTTATGGTCCCTGCACTATAGTATGTTAAAAAATAAAGCTGAAAAATGGGAGGCAGTTTTGTCCCCCTATGTCCCACCATGGGGCTACTCAACTGGGTTCAGGGGTGGGTTGATCACAGCAAGAGAGGTATGAGAACACAAGCAAATGAAGAGGGGGGAGGGTACCAACATGGGAGGAAGCTTTCCTTCCTTGCTTTCTTTCTCTTTATCTTTCTTTCTTTTCTCTCTTTTCTTCTCTCTTTCTCTCCCTTATTTTTTTTTTGTCAGATTTCTTCCCTCTTCCATTGAGCACAAAATGAGACAGATTGGGGCAATTAGGGAGCATTGTGTCCTCTAGGGTTTTTCTTGGGAAGGTTTAGGGCTTATAAGGGTATGCCCACTGATTGGCTAAGTTTTTGATTTGTATCGAGCCTTCAAGGTTTTTCCAAAGGTTCGATTTTGGGGAAAATGGTGTATTTTGATGGTGTAGGGGTAAAATGGTAATTTTTTCACCTTTTTGTATCTTAATATGGAAATGTTAATGAGGGTTGGAGAATCCTAAAAAAATGGGCTTTATAGCTTATAGTTTGAGGTTTTTAGAGGTACAGGGGCAAAATGATCATTTGTCAGCCTTATAGGATTTTGATGCTGGAAGCCTTGCAAAAGTTGCTAAAGATCTAGATGCCTTCCTTGTAGAGAGTATTTTGGAGAGTTATAGAGGAAATGGGTTCAAATAGGGTTTGATTTAGAGTTCTAAGGGTACAGGGGTATAACGATAATTTATCAACCCTTCGATGCTTTAATGTGGGAAGGCTTATGAGGGTTGACAAATTTAAGTTGTCTTTGTTGATGTAGAGAAGTGGAGTTTGATTGAGTTCAATTTGGGCTTCTAAAGTTGTAGGGGTAGAATGGTAATTTGTTAGCCTTTTGATGCTTCAATGTGGGAAGGCTTATAAAGGTTGGCAAATTCAAGGTGTCTTTGTTTATGTAGAGAAGTTGAAAAGTGGAGTTTGATTGAGTTCAATTTGGGCTTCTGAAAGTGCAGGGGTAGAATGATAATTTGTCAGCCTTTTGATGCTTCAATGTGGGAAGGCTTATGAAGGTTGGCAAATTCAAAATGATGGCGATTTAGAGTGCTTTCATTGTATTTACAACCAAAATGTCTATTAAGAATGTCTGCCTATTCTAAGTTCAGGGGTGTCTAGACCTTGGTCCTACCCCATGCTGTAATGAAACCATCTGACTCCAGTTATAGACTTGAGTCAAAATTTGGGTGCTGACACATTGCAAATGATGTTTTCTTATGAGCATGAATACAACCTTCTTAAGTGTTCGCATTTCCATCTAACATATGTGAATTCATCTGAACAAACACTTTCGGAGTTGCTAGCCGGCTGCCTAAAGGTATTCGCCACAATTTGGTTGTGTCCTTGCTATGCAATCTTTATGGCAGAATGAAGAAAGTTGTAAATTGTGCCAAGAGTGGTGAACTCCAAATAATTAGAAAAACTACCGTATACCTCCCACTATCATGTCTATGTCGATGGGTTGCCCTTCATTTTACGGGGGCTTATCAACAACGTTTGGTGGAAGGAGGAGAGAGTCCAACTATACTTCGTACCCTTTTTCATTAGAGATCACTTCCCATATATGTTGATGGTTTGTTTTGTGATCATACATGGGTCAACTTCTTGTTACGACATCATCACGATGAAAAGACACTTGTTGGCAATGCTAACCTAACTTATGATGAGCACTAATACTTTATTACTTTTTGTAATGACATATTGACAAGGCGCTTCAAGGATAGGCTGATCATGGAGGTCTATAACCCTCATCGCATGCGTTGGCAGTTTGGATGTCATCAATGGGGGTGTAACTTACCCAAATGGATGCATAGTTCCCACCTAAATAACATTGATGAAATTAGACATCAATTTTTCCCACTTTGTTCGTGTTTAGATGAGCACTATTGCTTCTTTCCTTGTTACTTGTACCAAAGATTCTCATGTGGAGAGTCTCTATGGCTAGTGGTGGTATAAATCTTTTTATAAGTTCTTGTTCCCAGATCATACTAATGACCCTGTTACACCTAGACTAATGGTCAAACTTAATAAACCAAAAATCCAGGGTCGCTTTACTTGCAAGTATACAAGTGCTGTAGTACTGAACAAGGTAGACTCCA
>JAOXJP010286044.1:0-33587 GCA_025762735.1 Platanus orientalis | reverse complement strand
ACTTCTCCCTTTGCAAATTCCAGGTAATGGACACCGAATTTTGCAAACAAATGCCAGCAAAACCCAATGGGGAGCAGTTATTTTTGAAGAACTTAATGGCATTAGAAATCCTTGTGGATATAAGAGTGGAGTATTCTCTAATGCTGAACAAGAATATCACTCCACCTTTCAAGAAATCTTGCCTGTGAAAAGAGCCATTGAAAAATTTTAGTTCCATTTGATCGGTTACCATTTTACGGTTGAAATGAACATGAGTTCTTTTCCTCGGATGCTTCAGTTTTAGAAAAAACTTTTGCCCCATCATCAACTTCTTCGATGAGCTCAATGGTTTTCTTGATGGAATTTTCAGACAAAGAATATCAAAGGAACCACCAATATTCTTGTCGACTATTTTTTTTCGTAAACCCCTCAAATCCCTCATGCCAATTCCCATGGTCTACCCTCTTGAACCCGTCTACGATCTAGCATTCGGGTCTGAACCAAAGTTCTTGAATTCCTTCAAACCAAAAGAAGCCACTCCAATTTTCACAGATACCTTGAAATCTCTATTTTTTTATCATAGTCATATTTTCAAGCATCTTCCCTATCCAGAATACCTGTACCTTATTCTCCATTGTGTTTGTAACTATTACCATCTTTCTTTAGAAACCCTCTGTCACCTCTGGTACCTCTTTGAAGCCCACACTATAGCCTTTATCTTTGATATTCTTCATTTATATGCCTACCTCAACCAATGCATTATCAACCCAACCCTTACCATATACCAGGCAGGACTAATGAAATGGCTCCAATGGTTTCATTCCATTACAACATGGCAACATATGCTCCAAGTCCATCACCGCAAGTATGCCATCATCACTTTAAAAAATCCAACCGATATTGTCAGAGATGATACCAATGAAATGGTATACTATACTCATGATGCCTAGGCCCAAATTATCTAATGGTATTCCTACAGCCTCTCAGAAGAATACAATTCCCACCAGGAAGACTGAATCCTTTTCAAAGATCACATGAGTACACTCAATCATCAGAGATATGGCGATATTCCTATCATTATTACTACAGATCCATTTGCGAACCCACAACATTTGATTTCACAGTGCCGATATGATAGCCTCTTGACCTTCTTTGACCGCACATGATTCCTTGGTGACAGCTCAGCGGAATCATCTCCTTTTGTCGGCCATTGGAATGACCTAGCCGACACTGACAGTGACTAATCATCCACGTCATCCATCCCTTGTGAATATCACATGTCTTCACATGATTTTCACCTGAACGCATGTGATCCGTGTAGATGTGTCAACCTACGTGGCATCCTATATGTCTTATATTAGTTTGTATTTTCTTTTGAAATCTGGCCTCTCCTATGTCTATAAAAGGCCCGGTAGTCTAAGTGTAAGGGGCAGATGGGGGGAGTGTCCTGATCGCCTATGTTATCGGTTGTTTTGTTCCAAGTTACCTCTCCTATCTGTTTCAGTTTCTATCCCCGTCTGCCCCTTACACTTAGACTACCTAGCCTTTTATAGACATAGGAGAGGCCGAATTTCAAAACAAAATACAAACTAATATAAGACACATTAGATGCCACATAGGTTGACACATCTGCACGGATCACATGCGTTTATGTGAAGATCATGTGAAGACATGTGATATTCATAAGGGATAGATGACGTGTATGATCAGTCACTATCAGTGTCGGCTAGGTCATTCCAATGGCCAACAAAGGGAGACGTTTTTGCCGAGCTATCACCAAGGAATCCTGTGCGTCAAAGAAGGCGAAGAGGCTGTCATACAGACGCTGTGGGTTTGTAAATGGATCTGCAGCAATAATGACAGGAATATCGCTATATCTCTGATGATTGAGTGTGCTCATATGATCTTTGAAAATGATCCAGTCTTCCTGGTGGGAATCGTATTCTTCTGAGAGGTTGTAGGAATACCATTGGATAATTTGGGCCTGGGCATCATGAGTATAATATACCATTTCATCGGTATCGTCTCTGACAATATCGGTTGGATCTTTAAAAGTGGTGATGGCATACTTGCGGTGATGGACTTGGAGCATCTATTGCCATGTTGTAATGGGATGAAATCATTGGAGTCATTTCATTAGTCATGCCTGGTATATGGTAAGGGTTGGGTTGATAATGCATTGGTTGAGGTAGGCATATAAACGAGGAATGTCAAAGATAAAGGCTACAGTGTGGGCTTTAAAGAGGTACCAGAGGTAACAGAGGGTTTCTGGAGGAAGATGATAATAGTTATGAACATAATGGAGAATAAGGTACGTGTATTCTGGATGGGGAAGATGCTTGAAAATACGACCATGATGAAAGATGGAGATTTCAAGGTATCTGTGAAAATTAGAGTGGCTTCTTTTGGTTTGAAGGAATTTCAGAACTTTGGTTTGGACCTCGAATGGTAGATCATGGACGGGTTCAAGAGGGTAGACCATAGGAATTAACATGAGGGATTTGATGAGTTTATGGGAAAAATAGTCGGCAAGAATATTGGTGGTTCCTTTGATATTCTTTGTTTGAAAATCCCATCGGAAAAACCATTGAGCCCATCGAAGAAGTTGAGGATGGGCAAAAGTTGTTTCTAAAACTGGAGCATGCGAGGAAAAAAACTTATGTCCATTTCAACCGTAAAGTGGTGACCAATCAAATGGAATTGAAAATTTTCAATGACTCTTTTCATAGACATGATTTCTTGAAAGGTGGGGTGATATTCTTGTTCAGCATTGGAGAATACTCGACTCTTATATCCACAAGGATTTCTAATGCCATTAAGTTCTTTAAAAGGAAGCAGATTGGGTTTTCCTGGCATCTGTTTGCAAAATTTGGTGGTCATTACTTGGAATTTGCAAAGGGAGAAGTTTATCAGAAAGATGCTTTAAGTGATGTACAACAATAGTATGGGATTGATTCCATGGAGGTGGTTCCTTTTTAAGGAGCTGGGAGAGCGGTCCTCAATACTTGGCAATTTTAGGAATGAAATCAGCCATATAATTGACAAGTCTAAGGAACTATTGGATCTATTTGACAGATGTCAGTTTGTCCGAAAACTCTTGCAGTGATTTGGAGATGTGGGGCTGCAAGGAATATTGGCCATTAGAGATATGCATGCCGAGAAAATCTACTTCTATTGTGGCAACAAGCATTTTCTTCTTGGAAAGCATAATACCATTTTTCTGGAGAATGTTCATAAATGCTTGAAGTAGATCGAGATGAGCCTGTTGATCAGGAGAGAACAACAAAATATCATCAATATAAATTAAAGCATTATTCAAAATTGGTTGGAAGATGGAAACCATGGCTTTCTGGAAATGAGAATGAGCATTCTTAAGACCAAAGGGCATGACGGTCCATTGGTAATGGTGGTTAGGAATGGAGAAGGCGGTTTTGGGTCTGTCAGCTAAATTGATCCCAAGTTGCTAAAACCCTGCCTTGAGGTTAAATTTGGAAAACATAAGGGCATTAGTCAAATGTTGGAACAATGAAGATCTCTGTGGTATAGGAAATTTGTCATCTGCCAGAAAATGGTTTAGAGGTTGATAATTGATGACAAGGCGAAGTTTACCACGTGTTTGCTCTGGTCTTTTATTTACATAAAAGGCTTCACATGCCCATGGGGATAAAGTGGGTTCAATCAGTCTCTCTTGTTCAAGTTGTTGAAGCTCTTTGACGGCAAAGGAAAAATGAGTTGGGTTCATGCTTCGGTGACTTGCTTTAGTAGGATTAATGTCCTCATTAAGTTTAAATGGGAGGTGAACAAAGAATTAGGGATTTTGCCAGAGAGGGTTTAGATGTTTACTAAGAAATTCATTATGGGAGTTTGCACAATATTGAAAGGTGAGTGTAGCTGTGATTTGGGCAAATGGATCCGGGTCAAGGTGGTGAATATACAGTTTAGAAATAGGAGACTAAGGAATAAAATATTCTTTGTATCCTAATCCTCTGGAGGTCCATCAAAGGTGTGGAATGTTATGGAGGATGTCAAATCCAATAATCAGATCTTTTTTAGAGAGTGAAGATCCAAATACTTGATGTTAGATTGTGGGAGTGGGGAACAATTGGATGAGAATTGGTTTGTTAACTTGATCTATTTCAAAATGAGCGCAATTAGCTGCTCGAGATTATTGAGAAAAATGTTTCCAATGAGAAGGGGGAAGGAGTTTAGGATTTATAATTGAGGCGATAGCACCAGTGTCAAAAAATGCAATCACAGTAAAGGGTTTAGCATACTTAAAAAGACAGATGGAAACTTGGGCTACCGGGACAGGTTGGTTTTGGAAGGAAGGGCCGAAGGTGGCAAAGATACCGTTAATGTCATAAGTTACAGACTGCTCATTGTCTGAGCTGGAGGAGTCACTATTGCTGTCAGGAACCTGAATAACAAATAGGGACTGTGGGGTTTGCACCTTAGTGAGGGAGATGACGGATTCAACATTAGAGAAATCTGTCAGGTTTGCATGTTGAACAAGTTGCTAGAAAAACTGCTCTTTTTTCCTTTTTTGGGGGTAAGTTTTAGCAAAATATCCCTTTTGGTTGTAGATAAAGCACCTTGAGTTGGTCTTTCCATGAAATCTCTTTTTGGATAGGAATTTCCATTTCCTTTTCTTAAATTTTTTGGGATGAAATTTCTGAGGAAGATCTTCTACAAATCTTTTCTTGAAATGCTTCTTCTTTTGAGAAGGGCAGATGCAACTCTTCTTATCTTTACATTTGATGGATAAGTCGGTCCTTTCACAGGCTATACCAAGCTTCTTGCCAATTTCCTTAATTGTGCTGAGGAATTTTTTCTGGTTGCACAACTTTTCTAATGCCAGGAGGGCGTTATGGTAAATTTCACCAAGAGACGCATTTTGGAGGCCAATGCCTTTTGTTTCAAGGAGCTTATGGGCTTCATTGCCAAGTGGTCCTGGAAGAGAATTCAAAAAAGCCTGCTTGAGATTTGGGTCATCCATCCTTCCAAGAAGATAAAACCTTTTTGACATGTTGATATAATGTCGTTCAAGATCTTTGCGCTTGTAAGAACAACACTTCATACTAAGGTATTCTTCTCTGGTAATGGCATTTTGTTGAGTAACTGCACCAAGGAACTCATTATGGAGGATGAGGACAAAGCTATCAATAGAAGTGGCTTGGAGAACTTGTAATTGTCGGTATTCACCAAGATTAATCCACCATTCTCTAAGTCTTCCACTAAGCTGAGTAGTGAACTTGACTAGAGTGGAACGAAGCTAGGCATCAGGAGCCTGCATTTCTACATCTATCCAAGTAATCAATTGAAGAAATTGATCACACCACTGGGATGAAGGAACATCATCAATAGAGAAAATGTTTTGAAGTCTATGGTATCGGGGAAAACTCATCTCTGTTGTGCGGGAGCTAGGGATATTGGGCTAGATCGGAGGAGGTGGTGCCATGTGATCATCAATTTAAGGTTCTTCTTCCATTGGACCATGCATTAGCAGATCAAGAGAAAGATCAGATTTAGAGGAATCTAAATCACATACTGCATTGAGTTCTGGCACCAGGGGTGTAATGGAGAGGTTTTTTAAGAAGAAAGATATGGGATTAATGGATTTAGTGAGGTCCATGGGGAATATGTCTGGGGATGATTTAGAGGAGGCTCCAACAGTGGGTTCTGGTGGGTCGACAAATGATTTTGCTTTGGGTTTGAGGGGCTCTAGTTCAGGTTGAGGAAGAGGTTGAGAAACAGGTGTGGGAGCATAACGGGGTTTGATGATATGATGGTATGACAATGGATACATGTCATATAGGTGTTGGTTTAACAGTAGTGGTTGTTGGGACTTTTGGGCCTAGTAAGGAGGTGTTGGCAAAGGTTGGAGAGTTGTAGGAAGGTTGGACAAGAAGGATTGGGTAGATGGAGGTGTGAATATGGGTTGTAAGGTGTCTCTGTGGCGGATGAAGGATGAGGATGATGGTGATGATGATGATGATTCTTCAAGTGATCAGAGCTGATTTTGGAGATGCCTTTTTTCTGCTTCTTTTGACGCAATCTGTTGAGATGCCACTGAGAATTCCTTGACAGTAGTGGAAGTGATTTATAGCTCTTTTTCAAGCTTTTCTATCATCTGTCTAACTTCTAAGACAAGATCTTCAATGGTAGACAATTTTCTGGTGACTGTCTGAGACATTGCTTATTGGCTTTAAAGAATCTGCTTCATGGTTTAATTCTGGGCAACTGCGTTTTCTACCTGCCAATTTAATGCGGCTTCAATCGGAGAAACATTTCTGCTTGTACCATCAACATTTTTTGCAGATGGAGTCTTTATCTTCCACTGATGTTTGACTCGTTGCTAAGGGTGCTCAAATTTTTCTAGAGGTAAAAATTGCTCCTTATATTGGTGAGATTCTGGATGAAACAAAAAGCACTCCACTGGTGGTGCAGGGGAGGTTTTATACGAAGGTTTACAGGGTTGAGGCTTATTCAAAAGGGCTAAAGCCTTTTGATAATAAGGTTGGAGTGTAGGTGGTGGAGGCTTGTGCTATGGAGGCGGTTTTATTCCCCATTCATCAGGAGGAAGAGCATTAGGGACTTGCTTCTTTTAGGGATAAAGCACATAATAATCAAACTTGCCAGATGGATCACCAAGGAGGCCTACTTCTAGGTCTCCTGCCTTATATCGTTCTTGAAAGAGTTGTTATGGGGACTTCTTGCCATGACGCCTTTTTGGATACAGTCGACGCTCTACTTCAAGTTTTAACTCAATATCCATGGAATCTGGCTCACATTCTTCACATGTACAATCAACAGCTTGGTGCCTTTTGTGTTGAAGTTGGTATAGCATCTGGTTCTCCTAGGAATTAACGGGTTGGAATATCAATTGGTCCATTGTTGTAAATGGAGAAGAAGAAGATGAAGCTTGATCTTTTTCTGGGATGAACCGGGTTTCAACTGAACCATCCTTCGTGCGGATAAAGAAAGGGACTGTGGATTAAACCGTTTCAGACTTGGTGTGGATATTTTCATAGTTGGTTATCCATTTGTTTGGGAGAAGGTGCTGTAATTGGTCAGTCGTAAGTTGTCGTGGCACATAGGTACAATAAGAAACCTTGTTGGTATCAACTTTGAGGAATAGAGCATCATCAGTCTTGGAAAATTTTGGTATTGAAATATCAAAAGAGTGATTCTGGATTCTGTACGTAACCTAATAATGTACAGTGGCAGCGTAGGAGGTGGCTATTTGAGGGGCGCCAATAATCTAGACTTGGACGGCCAAAGCGTTAAACGCATGAGGGTCATTTAGGGGAATGTTGAAATTTGGATACAGGGTAATGAATACCGTACCAGCATTCAATGTTGTTTGAATGTTACCGATGATTGCATGCTGGTATTGGGTAAAATGGGTATCCAACAACCCTAAATGAGAAGCCACTGGTAAGCCCTTGCGACCATGAAAGGTGAGAGAAATCTTGATAGCACCAAAATAAATATGAGTATAACCCTGGGCAAGCCAAGTTTGAAGATACTCACGAGGGAGTTCGACTGGAAAAAAGTGTTTTGCTTCGTCAGTAGGAACTTGATTCTGGTTGAATTTGGAAGCCTGGACATATTCTTTTACTAAAGAGGGAGTAAGTTTGCCTATGAGTTTTTTTATTGATTTTTTAAAACCAGAAGGGGGTTTAATGTACACAAAGTATGGATTTACAACAGGAAACTCGGTTAGAGGAACTCTAGCTGCATCTAAGAGATACTCTATTTCATACAAATATTAAAGTTTAGAAAAAGAGCTTGATTTGAAAGAAGAAGTAGATGACAAAGAAGGACGAGGTAATTCCATTTGAGAAGAAATGTCTTGCTTCAATAGTTGATCCCTATAGTGTAGCTAACTATTTTCACCATTGCTCTTTAAATAATTAAAAAAATAAGAACAAATTCTCTTAATGCTGCATGTCTCCATTACAACCTGTCTCTCATCGGCTTCCTTCGGAGGCGTTCCCCAGCGAGGGAATAGAGCTTTTAGGTACTCAAGTCCGTACAAGGTTGGAGTTTCCAATAGACGAGGTTCTCTGTCATGACGTCGTCTCCATAAGAGAGATACATAGTTAGAGGAATTAGAGTCTCTGTTGTTGCTTCAATAAGCCGCCAGTTAGGCTGAGCCATTAAAATCCTTGGTTTCTAGGTTATTCCTAGTTTTCTGATGTTTCATTGTTTTCCTTTTCTAATGTAGAAGATCTGACAAAGCAACAACTACAGAGCATACTTCAGGTCACAGTCAAGTGTTCTGTTGTAAAAGATCCGACAAAGCGGCAACTATAGAACATACTAATTATAACAGAAACAGGGCATACTGGTCTAAGAAGAACATAAACAGAACTCCGGGCGGTGAAGATAAATAGTAAACACTATAGGTTTCAAACTAATGAGCAAGGCATATGGGGTTTAGCCGTTCATGACATCCCAAAAAGTGAGTTGATCCCCCCCTTGTGTGGCCCTTAAGTGCCTCACAAGGGGGGTGGCGTAGAGGATTTTAGGCCTTTAATTCTACCCACCAGCCTTCGTGGGTAGGACATACAAAATCCTAGATAGATCATTTGTTCCCAATTTGAGCAGCCTGGATTTTGTGCACACAAATGGCGTGCGCAAAGGTGGCACTAAAGTGTCCACCCTAGGTTCATGCACATGCCTTTTGTGCACACAAAATCCAACTTACAATTTGAGACATGATGTTTTGTTCATAATGTACCTTCACCTCCTCATAGGGGTGTGTGGGCCCCATGCACTTGCATGGGGCACACACCTGTGAGGGGACGAATGGTACATGTAAAACCAAAAGGTTGTTCTGTCCAAGATGTATTATTCACCCCCTAACGGGGGAGTGGCCCCATGAAAAAGTGCATGGAACCACAAAAGTACATCTTGGACAGAACATCCTAACTCATTGTAAAAACCCTCTTTTGTGATTTTACATCTCAGTAATTGGTGTTGAATTAGGGACACTAGATTTTCTCTTGCAAAAAAACAGCAAAGTGGATATCCTGTCGTTAGAAAACTGTAGTTTTACTGAAGCTGAACTATATGTTTGACACATCTCCCAACTCAAGTTAAACCTGAGTGTGGAGTTTTACATTTAACCCAAGGTGAGAGGTCGGTTAAATGTTAGGTTACGTATTGGAAAAATAAAACATCTTTTACGAAGCAGAAGAGGACAAAGCGCCAACAGTGGAGGGAAATGTGTCGAACATAATGGGACCTGTTTTCCCTTCAAAAAATAGTCGGAACTTTCACCTTCAAGGGGGGCTTCTCTCGTCGGCGACTGTGCATGCAGGGTTTGGATTCAGTCATGGCTAGCCTATTACCGGCGAAGTGGATGCAGAGTTTGGATTAAGCCGGAACAATGTATGCAGGTTACCGGATTCAGTCACGATTAGCCTATTCATGAGATTTGCACCACTGGTAAAAAATAGGTTATCGGATTCAGTCACTCCTCTCTTATTTTCTTTATTTTTTTTAAAGCCCTTTGAGAAGACGGTTTTTCGATGATTCGAACATAGCCTTGCCTGAGTTTTTTTTTTTTTTTTTTTGTGAATCAATTTGTCTGAGATTGAGCCACATTGGCGGAGTACATGTAGCATTTGAAATACACTGGAATAGTGCAAGCACGAGACTTGCACCGTCGGTGACCCAAGTTGCCGGATTCAGTCACACCTCTCTTTTTTCTATACTTGTTTTTAAAGCCCTTTGAGAACTTGGTTTTCCGGTGATTTGAACATAACCCTGCTTGAGATCAGCATCATTACTTGGTTTACTTCACTTTGATTCATCTGTGTATTATGTTTTCTTATTGTTGTTCATAGTTCTTTTAATCTCTTCTTTAATAATCTATTCGAACATAGCCTGCTTGAGATCAAAATCATTATTGAGTTTTCTTCACTTTGATTAATCTGTGTATTATATTTTTTCTTTGTTGTTAATAGTTCTTTTAATATCTTCTTTAATAATCTATTTTCTCTGTTATGAATTATGGGTTTCTTGCAGTAATCAACAAGGATTTGGTTGTATTAGTGTTCTGTGATCAAAACGGATTATTGTAAGCCTCTCCGATTTTTCTTGTTTGGTGTTTCTAAATGCTTAAACTCTCATAAGCTATCAGCATGGTGTTTCTCATTGCTTAAATTCACTGTAGTTATTTTTGTTTGGAGAATGATTTATTTTTACTTCTTTTCTTCAGTAATGTTCTTTTCGTGTTGATGTAACTCTTTGATGCACAATGAGATGAGTACCACTACTCTAGAAAACGTTGAAGAATATTGTTTTCAAACCCCCGTTTCAAAAGAGAAAAATACATTTGGTGAAAAAAATGGAAACACAACATTGTTTTCAAAAGTTGAGATGAAGTTTAATTCTGAAAAAGAAGCATATGATTTTTAAAATGATTTTGCACATTCAGTTGGTTTTGGAATACGAAAGAGTTGGATGAATAAAAAAATGATGGCGTAATGTATAGAGGAAGATTTTGTTGTTTGAGTGCAAGTCAGAAGGAGGAAGATTAATGGTATAAAAAGGTGAAGAATCCCCGTGGCAATATGTGATATGCCATTGCAAAGCCCATATGACAATTGTCCTTAAAGAGGATGAGGAATATGTAGTCAGTGAGATTAATGATGAAGCGGTTCATGTTTAGGTCGTAAAGGAAGATTACTCATGATCAAGTTTCTGAAACGGATTGGGCAGATGTGGTTGGGATAAAACCTAAGGCCACTTTGATTTGTTAAGCGCTCAGGTCGGGGGTAGACGAAACTTTGGATTTCTTTATGTAGACTACAAGAACTATCTGTGATCAAAGTGAATGAGGGCAATGGATACAGGAGATGCTGAAGGGGTGTTACAATATTTTGAGAAAAAAAGTAGTTAAAGATCCAAGGTTTGTGTACACAATACAACTTGATGAAGATGACCTAATGGCAAACATGTTCTGAGTAGATTCTACGATGGTGATTGACTACCAATCATTCGGTGATGTAGTATATTTTGATACAGCATAAAAGACCAACAATGAAAATCATCTTTTTACACCATTTGTTGGAATAAATCACTATATGAAATCGGTTGTATTTGGTACAACTCTATTAATGTATGATGAAACTGCATAATCATTTGAGTGGGTGTTACAAGCTTTCTTGAATGCAATGAATGTATCACATCCAAAAACAATTCTCATGGATCAAGATAAAGTAATGGCCAAAGCAATTTCCATAGTGATGTCAAACATATTTCATCGGATTTGCATATGGCATATGTATCAAAATGCTGTAAAGAATCTTAGCATGGTATTCAAATGTTGCAAATCTTTCAAAAGTGATTTCACTAAATGCATTTACGACTATGTAAAGGAATCCAACTTTTTGGATGCATGGGAAAAATGTTAAAGACTTACAATCTTCAAGAAAATGCATGGTTGAGTGGAATTTTTAAAGAGAGAAAAAAGTGGGCATTAGTTTATGGTAGGAACACATTTTGTGCGGATATGAAGAGCACTCAAAAGAGCGAGAGCATAAACCATGTAATAAAGGGATACCTTCATCGAAACCAAGACCTTCTACGTTTCTTTAAGTATTTTGAGAGGGTTGTTTCTAGTAAAAGGGAAGCTGAAGAAGATACTAACTTCAAAATGACTTAGAGTTCTCCAAATTTAATAATAGATGCTCCTATGTTGATTAATGCAAGGAATGCATACACCTAAGAGATTTTTAAATTGTTTCAAGAAAAGTATAAAAAAGCAATGACTTGTCTTATAAATATTCAATCTACAGTTGGACTAGTCATCACTTACAAAGTCACATAGGTCAGCAAGAATCGTGATTGCATTGTCATATATGACTCTGAACATAGGACAATTAAGTACAGTTGTAAAAGTTTTGAGTTTGGTGGCGTGTTATGTAGTCATGCATTGAGGGTGATAGATCACAATGGTTTAGACGAGGTACCAGATAGGTACATTCTGAAGATGTTGAGTAAAAATGCTAAAAAGGCAAGTAGTGTAATCAATGACCAAAAAAATGTGTCAGTTTGTCAACATGCATTGATGCATAAGAGTATGAAAATCAATTCGAATTTGGTGGAGTTCCCATAAATATTTGGAATGGTTAATGAGATGTTCGATCAATGTTTAGGAAAAATCGAACATTTCAAACAAAGGCATGGTAAATTTATTGGAAATATTGAATTTCCAATTCTGTATAAAGTGAAGTCGAAGGGGATTAAGAAGAGGTCATATGAAGGTAAGAGTTGTAAGCAAATACCAAGTGGGTTAGAAAAGGGAAAGAAAAAAAGGCATACTTTGAATTCACAACCACCCATGCCTGTGTAACCAAGATACTTTACCACCACCGCCTATGCCTATTTACAACCAAGATACTTTACCACCACCACCCATGCCTATTTGCAACCAAGATACTTTATCACCACCACCCATGTCTATTTGCAACCAAGATACTTTACCACCACCACCCTTGCCTATGTGTCACCATGCTAATGCTTCTTCATATCAGACAAATCAAGTAATACCACTTTTATGTATACTTACTAACTATTAGATATAAAGTAAATGTTAGAATTCACAAAGCCCCCTTACTTTTATGAAGCTCATAATGCTGTTTGTTTTGACAATAGGCTATCATGCATAAAAGTTTGTTATCATAGCACGAGATGCTAATAACAGGATCACAACCAAATGATGAATCACCTTTGACTTCACAAGTTTATCTTTACACAAATTTTATTCTCTACTACTTTACTTCTTTATTCCATAAAAAACATGGAATTTCTATTTATTATTATAAGAGTGTGAAAGGCTCAATCATAGAAAAGCTTCTTGCTCTCTCTCTCTCTCTCTCTTTCTCTCTCTCTTTAAGGTGAAGTCTTTGCTTTCTCTCTTTCTCTCTCTCTTTATTTTTTTTGTGAAGTCATTTATTATTGAATGATTATTATGGTAGACATTACTTTTTGTTATTGGTTGCATCCTACTTTTTATTGATTGAAAAGTCGTGAATTGTAGGTTGCATTATTTTGTAATGGTTTAAAATAAATGGAGAAGATAAGAAAAGTTTAATGTTTTTTTATGGAGAAGACAAGAAAGTATGGTTGCACCATACTTTTGTTATTGGTTACACCATACTTTGATTTTGATGCTTTGATATTTTTTGATGTTTAAGTTCAACAAATACCTTACATAAATATTGTTATTGATTCATCGAAACTACACAGGTTTATCTCTGCACAAGTATACCTTATATAAATACTATTGTTGATTCATGTTCTTGCTCTCTCTCTCTCTCTCTCTCTCTCTCTCTCTCTCTTTATTTTTCGTGAAGTCACTTATTATTGGATGATTATTATGATAGACATTGTCTTTTGTTATTGGTTGCACCCTAATTTTTATTAACTAGAAACTCGTGAATTGCAAGTTGCATTATTTGTAATGTTTTAAGAGAGATGAAGAAGACAAAAAAAGCTTAATGTTTTTTTATGTAGAAGACAAGAAAGAATGGTTGACCATACTTTTGTTATTGTTTGCACTATACTTTGATTTTGATGCTTTGATGTTTATGTATCATACTGTAGACTTAAGTTGACCTATTTTTGATAATGTGTTGTTCTTTGACAAAAGTTTTCATTTAAGAGTACATTAACTTAGTGCTGACAATTTGCTTTGCTTTTAACCCCATCACAAGATGAAAGAAAAATTGACTAACCAAAACACCATGGGACTTGGTATGTTCCTTTATTAACTGTTAAGGTCCTGATATGTGAATTTGATGTTGAACACTTTCAACAGTAAAAAAAATCCACAGCTGGAAATTGTACAAAGAGACAAGGAGATTTATAGAGATATGATCATAATAAGATTCTATACGTTCTGGGTGTCATTAGCTGAATCCACCATCTAACTGTACACATGTCATATCAAAAAAGATGTTCTATCATCAAAATGGCCACCATAGGTCACATGTGTGTGTGAATCCACCATCTAAGACACTCTTTCTTAGGTATCATGTCATACATTGATTGGAGTTTCTTCTGTTCTCCTTATAGAGAACCATAAACAATGGCATAAATCTAAGGAGTGGAAAATCTGATACCCATCTAGTATGAATACTTCATTTTGATTTGTAAGTTTTCACACAATAAGAAGACCTACTTGCATAACGTAGATGACACAATATTGAGCCATGGCCCTCCACGAGTCATGCTTGTTCTTACCATGTCAATGGCTCTCATGGCTTCAAGCATTGCTCAAGCACCTTCATCGAGGTCTATGGCCTCCCCGATTCCCCCCTTGTCTATGGCAATGCCACGGGCCCCCTACAACCGCTGTCTCCACCATCACTTAGTGTTGCAATGCTACCCACTGTTATGTCTCCCTAAGTAGTGTTTATATTTATTTTCAAAAGTCGATGATTTGGATGAACAACAGTGGCCACACACTTGATTTTGCAGTTGACCCCCGCTTTCAAAAGTGCAAGACGATCGATCTGATAATTAGGAACATCCTTTGTGGTGGACCAATATTTTTGTTTCAAATAGTGGTCGTTATTGTCTTAGACATAGCATTTCGATTTAGAAGGGTCAGTGGGATTCTTTATCCTTCCAAGTGGTTAGGGAAACATTTCAGTTTGAGAAAATAGGGTGCTTATGTCAAACAAACATAATAACTAAACTCAAACAAACTCACCAAACCGATGATTAGAGTTAAATTACACCATATGAAAATAAAAACCCTCTAAAATGTCAAAGTTTCG
This sequence comes from Platanus orientalis, assembly GCA_025762735.1. Lineage (NCBI taxonomy): Eukaryota > Viridiplantae > Streptophyta > Magnoliopsida > Proteales > Platanaceae > Platanus > Platanus orientalis. The sequence goes on along the minus strand of JAOXJP010286044.1, from coordinate 18,807 downwards.
AAAAGATAGCTCACTTCTTACCAAACAAACAAGTTTGTAATACTAATATAATTTTATAGCTATAATTACAACTATCAAAAAAAAAATATTAACGTTCAACTTAAAGGTATGTTGGCTGCAATTTTTGCTCCTTTAGTTTCAAGCTTTTGTACTTTCTTCTTGAACTTCTCTATTTTTTCTTCAAAATTTTCTTCATGCATTATCAACAAATCTCAAATAAGTAACATACTACACACCACTTAAAACATGTGCACGTCTTGCCAACTTACATTACACATAAACAAAATAAATGAATGTATTAAAGTCTAATGATACAAAATATAAATTACAGAATTTTTAAATGACACTAACTACACTTCATCTCCTGGACATGCGTAATAGTATCTTCTTGGATTTAAACTACTTCGGAACATTTTTACCAAACATGGTCCAAGCCCACATGGGCATTATATTGTTGGGCGAATACAACCAAATCTAGCAGTTGATTCTGACGACATTTCTTAAAAAAAAAATAGATATTAAAGAATAAAACCATATCAACCTAGAAGAATGAAAGAATAATAGAATACTTTAGGAAAGGAAAACAAAAACTGAGAGAAATAAAAGGTTTAAAGATTGTCATCCTTTGCTCATAATGATATAATATTGATTAAAAAGAAAGTTGATTTGCAACTAGTTTTTTTGTGTGATGTAGGTTTTCTGTGGAGAGGTAATGTCTCATCAGTTTAGGAACTCAATTTTATTTGATTGGTATTCATGTTGTCTTCCTGAACTTTTTTAAGTAACTGCAATTTGCAACTAGTTGTTTTTTTTGTTTTTAAATTTACAACTAGTTGTCTAATCTCATATTTTTGTGAAACCATAAGTTGTCCTATGAGAACAAGGTGAGAAGAGAAATGAAGAAATGAAATAACTAAATGAAAATAAGAAAATGTTGCCACACGATGGAAACAACTGAAATAGAATGTTGTAAGAATAACAAACTCTTCTTCAAGGGGATTATGGAGAACCAATACATGAAAGAGACATGGAATTGCATTTCTTTTCAATTTTAGTTTCAGTCTAATCTTCTTCTTCTTCTTTTTGAAACTGCTTCATTCTTCTCAGAAATACATTTTCTGTAAATCATTGTTTATATCATACATGATGAAATGCAAAAGGGGAAATTCAAAGGAAGATATGCAAGTTGAATTTTACTTTGTTTTACTTCAATTGTTTAGATGAAGGGGATAGACTTGAACAATAATGCAATTCAACAGTAATGCAATTCCATCCTAGATAAGGTAAATAGGTTCCCATCTTTTGTTAAAATTAGGACTAATGGAACCCTTCAACCCTATAGAAAATAAATGTGTAAACAACAAACAAACACTTTCCTAATTTCCCATTTGGCTCTTTTTTTCTTAGTGTATGTTTTGCACTTCATCTATAATTGTGTGGATATTTGTATGGCCATATAAACATGTTTGTCTATGCAAAGAACCAAGTTATTTTTCAAGTACATTGGCATTAGGTAATTAACATCTGAAGTAAATAAAGTGCTAAAGTGGAGAAGTAATCTGCTAATGGAAAGTCAATTCAAATCAAACAAAAAATATATACTGTGTTGACTAGAATTATGCTGCATTTGTTATACTTATTTACTTTTTCATCTTAATCACTCTGTGTATTGCTTAATTAGGCTTCCATGATAATACAACTGAAACTTAAATCAATATATCACCAACAAAAAAGAGGTACTCATAACATAATTTCTAACGGAAAAGAAATGTTCATATTCAAACAACTTACGACACTAGCCAACAAGATAAAGTGATCAAACTAGTATTAGTTGTTCTATAAGGATAATCTTTGCCAAAAATTGAAGCAATGGGACATCAAGTTCATACCCTTTCTACTAAACCATAAACAAAACCCACCATGTATAAATCCAGGAGACAGGAAACAATAACACCATTAGAATGGTCACGCAAGTAAAAAACCATAAACCAAAACAAGGCTAGACACAATATTTGATGTTTCTTCTTCCTATTGTAATCACCATTTGAGGAGTCAAACCAAAAAATAGATAGAGAGAGAGAGATGACCACCGACAACCAAATAAATAAATAAATAGAAAAAGCAAAATGACCTACTTGGGGTCCAAAAGTTGGAGTGGAGCATGGCGAAAAGGGTTTGGGGTCTAGCATCTGAAGCGTTTCTGGCAAGAAGCTGCTTCGGGTCCAACGGCTGGAGCAGAGCACGGAGAGAAGGGTTTGGAACCCCAACGTCTGATGCGTTTTTGGCAAGAAGCTACTTGGGATCTGACGGCTAGAGGGGAGCACGAAGAAAAGGGTTTGGAACCCTAGCATCTAAAGCATTTCTGTCGAGCACGGTTTAGGCTTAACGTCCTCTTCTGCTTCAATAAAAGTTGTTTTGCTTTCTCAATACGTAACCTAACATCTTAACCTGGGCCTCACCCTAGGTTAAATCTTAAAGGCAAACTTAGGTTATGACCTAAGTTGGGAGATGTGTCGAGCATAGCGTTCAACTTCAGTAAAACTATAGATTTTTAATGACAAAAAATCTGTTTTGTACTTTAACATCAGAGATGTGGATAATGAGGGATGGGTGCAAATTTTATGTGATCACGTCACAAGCTGACAGGTGAGATGTATAGAGCTAAAAACGTCAAAAAATGTGTTCAATTAAAAACGCAGGTGCCAAAAAAAAAGCAACAAATTCAAAAATACATTGTGTCAGTCTACATCACACAGTGGTCACACCGGTTTTGGTCACAAAACATTTGCCATAGAGGAAAGGATCCTTTATGGTTTAGGTAGTTAAGATGAAATACTAGATGCCTTGATGGAGCCGTAATTAATAACTACGGTGTTCGTCACAAAACACTAACATTCCCTCATGTTAGGGGATTACTTGTGTTCTATACTAGGAAGCATGGACATTGATATGTGACACGGGTATGATACAATATGGATACGATGATATGGTAATTCTTGAAAAAGTAGGATACGATACGGCAAGGATAGGTTAATTAATTAATATTTTTAGCTAGATTTTATGTTTAAAAATAAATAACAAGCATAAAAAAAATTTTAAAATCTAAAAACATATCTAAAACTAATTTAAGGGCTGGGTAGCAAGAATTACTGGATTATGTTCTCTCACAGTTGACCCATCCTTTTGCCCTTTTTATTTTAATTTTATGGGATTTACCATAATAACCTTACCTTTTGTGTTTCACCGTGTCTGGAGTGTATCTAACAAAACCTTACCTTTTTATCTCTCCTGACACAACTTGGATAAGCAGGTAGAGGTATCCCTGGAGTGTCAATGTCCGATACGTATCAAACACGGACACGGCAGGGTTTTAGAAGTATCCGTGCTTCCTTGATCTCTATTTTTTTTCTTTATCTCTTAGTTTCTTCCTAAGTTTTTCTTTCTCCCTATTGTCATAGAATCTACCCCTCATGCACAGCAAGGGATTCACGATTGTTGTCCCCCAATCGGCAATACCTTAAAATTGAACTTTGATGGCAATTCAATTAGAAATCCGAGCCCTTCAGGTATAGGGAGATTGTTACGCGATGCTTCTAGCCACTGTATAGAAGCTTTCTTAGGACCTTTAGGACATGGGAATTCAACTACTGCGGAACTAAAGGCATTACTCTTTGAACTGAGGCTAATACATTCCAAAGGACTAACGTCATTTAACATTCAGGTGGAAGGTGACTCAAAAGTAGTAATTGGATGGATGAAGACAGGTATTAGTGGGTTGTGGAGATTATCACATAGTCTCAAGGAAGCAATTTTTTTGGGTTCCTCCCTGAATATCTCATTCAAGTGGATCCCTAGAGAGGCTAACAAGGGAGCAGATAGATTAGCGAAGAGGGGGTTGGAAAAGATACTACCTTTGTGGAAAGCTTGGAAGAGGAGTTATTATTATAATTTTTGTTTCAGATTTGGAAGTCTCCCAAATGGAACCTTTAGACTAGTTTCTTTCACTTTTTTCTTTTCTTCTATGGGCCTACCTGTGCATGTTGGGGTTTTGTATCCTTGTTCCCTTATTCCCTTTCTTTTCCATTCTTAATTCCAATCATTATTCAGCAAAAAAAAATTATTCTTCTTTCTTCTTCTTCTTCCTTCTCTTAAAATCTCCATTAAAGAACTTTTACTTTTTCTAAAATTCTTTGATTTGACCTATCAAATATTATCAAAATTTTAATTGTAAAACTCTGGAACACATCAGAAACGGTCATAAAATTTTCAAAATTTTCTGATGCGTCAGAGGGGCATTTTAGTAATTTTTGGATTTTTCTATCCAAAATTACAAAAATACCCATTTTGGGCTTTTTTCTTCTATTTTCTTATTTTTTCTGTTCTTTCACATCTTAACCTCTTTTCTTAAATTTTATTCTCTAATTTCTTGGTAATTTGTGAGTTTAGATTAAATTATTGATTTATTTTATTTGTGGACCTTTATTTAAAATTATTTGAGGCCTTGAAAATTATTCCACATCAATTTTTGGTATCTCCTCTCTTGTACTACATCAAATTCTCTAGCAGTCAAGAAGCTCATAATTGGGCCCACCTTGTTGATTTTGAAGAGTCATAATGGCACAATAGAGTTGTCGTCCAGCCACTTGGTGGGGCCCATTGGCTGATGTGGTAGCCCACTAAAAGACAAATAACTCCCACACACATCAAACCTATAATTCGCATAAACCTCCATGGCTTTTAACCATATTATAAGTATACCTCTTGAAAATAAAAAATCATATTCTACCCCTTGACATACATGCCTTATTACAAAATAACCCACCCCTTACCATTAAATTAACCCATATATCTTACATGATTTGAACCTTGCTCTCTTTTGTGGTGGCACATACAAGAGTCTTTTCTTGTTGTCCGCATCATTCTCCCGAGGTGGATAGAAATTCGACCTCGAATTTGAAATAAATCACCATCCTTCACAGCTTGATAATATGTCAAGAGTCCGCAACAAAGGTGGCAGATGTGGTGGAGATCCTAGAATTGATGATTTGCATGTGCTTTTGGAATTGGATGGTTGCTTGGACTTGGATCTTGATCTGGACTACTTATGGGCTTTCACTCGAAGAGGAATTTTCTTGAGCTTTGGCAAAGTTTGACCTTTGGTGATGATTTGCAACATAGTAGGAAGAGGAGGACCAACTATAAATGTTTTGCAACAATTCCTTCACCTTGATCTCTTCCTTTTTTAGGCCTTTGACTATTTTCGGGCTTCAAACTACCTTTCAGATTCAGGCTTTGGAACTGAAATTGAAACTAAAAAGGTAGTAAGAATCTTAATTTTTGCCTCTTATCATACTTAGATTTCTTTAAGCAATCTCACGTATGTCGTATTTAGAAAATCTCTTCCTAAAGCCGGTGTTGAAGAACCTCACACTTCTTTTGGAAAATCAGATAAATGTAGTTGTCCTCATAGTCAAATGTAAATCTATTTAAGCGTGATAGCTACACTTTCGCCTCAACAAACTCAATCTTAATCTGATTTTCTAATATGCACTTCAACTTTCACTCGTAATTCTACCAGGTATCTGGATCACGGTATATAAAACCATAAGTAGTCGTCATGGAATTCAAACTTCCTGAAATTTCATTTCAATAGCCTGCAAGAACCCAACTACATAGGATTTAGTTAGAACCTGGCTTTGATACCAAATTTGGTGTAGCACAATAAAGAGAAACCACAGTTTAAGAGAATAATGGCCCCCAAATTTTAGATTCTAGTAAAATCTATATAGGGGTGTGAAATGACGAAAATATCTCTGTAAAAATTTCAAATCGCTATGAAATTTTACAGGTGAGTACTTAAACCTGTTAAGTCATGTTGTTCCAAATTTCAGAATTTTAGAAAACAACTGAGAGAAATATGAATTTTTAAACGTTGTTGATTTCAGAAAAACAGAAACACAATAGAGAAGGAAGAAAAATCAAGAAAGAAAGAGATGGAAGAAAGATAAAGAAGAAAGATAGAGAAAAGAAGGAGAAGAAAAAATAGGAAAAGAAATGAGAAAGAGGGAGGGTGAAAGTTACTCAAGTGTGCACATAGATGTGATATAACCCACGAGAAGACAAGGAGGAGAGCCTAAGAAGAGGCGTTACCCTATAGGAAAGGAGGCCCATGGCCAGCCTAGGATACCATCTAATCACAATTTGTTTCTTAATCAACTTCACTGGCTTTATTTCATAACTTTTGGTGCCTTTAAAATAGGCATACATCCTAACGAATTTAGAACTTTATAAAAAAGTAAAACTTGGTAAAAAATACAAACTTGATTCCTAAGAAATACTAAAATCAAAACTTTTTTAAAACATGAACTTCTAAAATCCTAAACTTACAAAAATACACAAAAGTTGTTGCACAAGTTTTCCTAAATCTAATATTTGCTAATATCCAAAATTCCCTAATCTAGAAGTTGTCAATCCTTAGAAGATTCTATAGCTATCGAGCAGCTCATAAGTGGGCTCACCTTGTTGACTTTAAAGAGTCACAAGAGAACAAAATATAGAGTTGTCATCCAGCTACTTTGGGGGGAGGAGGCATCAGCTGATGTGGCAGTCTACTAAAAGACACAAATAATCCCCCCTCCCCACATGTCCAACCTATAATTCTCATAAACCCCCTTGGCTTTTAGCCATATTACAAATATATCCCTTGAAAGTAAAAATATATATTTTACCACTTGACAAACATGCCTTAATACAAAATAACAAATCCCTTAAACCATTAAATTAACCCATACATGTTAATGATTTTTACTTTTCTCTCTTGTGCGGTGGCACATACTGATGCAGCATGCATGTAGGATAGTGAGTATGTGCACAGGAGATAGGAATAAAATTACTAAAGTAGTAAAGAGAAATAAACTAGATTCCTACTTGCACGGCTCAAATACAAATTCAGACAGTTCATTAGTTGTATTCATCATGCAATAGAAGAATTAGGGCTTACAAAACAATAAACAAATAAAAGACCTAAATAATATGTTGAATTATTGAGCCAAATTAGGGAATGGAAAAATTTAGGGTTGTCCAGAAAAATATTATAACTGAAAATGTCCCTAAAAGTGCCCAAATAAAGCCAAAATAAAGGAAAACAATCCAACAAGGATTAGCCTGAAAGGTTTAAAAATGGTTTATATTATGTTTATGCCTAAAAATAAGGTTAGCGGTGGTAGATTTAGGTTAGAAAATTGAAAGCTTAACTCCATACCATATGCCACAACATGCCAACCAATCAATAATTTTAGGGATTTGAAAAGAGAGCCAAAAGAAGATCTTAGTACCTGAGTTGGATGTAAACCACCTCCTTGATACCTTTAGGAGTGATAACAATCAAATTCCAAGGTTATAGTGCTCGAAATTTGGGATTTCCAAAATTTCAAAAAAAATATCAACTCCTAGAAGAGGTGCCTACCTGCCCTTATTGACCTAGCCTTGGGTTTTTACATGGTGGAGATTTTCTAATGTGGGACCCACACTATAGGATCACCCAGGGGTCTACTACACCCCGGGAAAATCGAACCTACCAAAAACCTACCGGTTTGGAGATAGTATGAAATCCCGTAAAATCACTTCAACAACACCAAATCATGTCTGGCTCTATGTATCCTGAATTTAAACTCTTCAAAACTGAATTTCTAATATGGTAACCTCCACAGATGTACTCACCCAGGCCTTAGTGATGCTCTGGGAGTGTTGAATCGAGCAAATCTTCTGATTACAGGTGATGGTAGTCAAACTCTTTCAAGTTGTTAGTTTTTAGCACAAGTAAATTCTAAAAAAAAATATGATAAGAAGAATAAGAAAAGGAAAAAAAACCTTTAACCCAAGGGAAGGGAGTGGCCTCCACCACCAGTGTTAAACTAGGTGAGAGCCTAATCCCATTCTAGGGTTTTAAGTATCTTCAACCTGCAACAAAACAAGAGGAAAAAGAAGAAAGAGAGTCATTAAAACTCCGAAGAAAAAATCGCATAACATATAATAAAGCCCGGCTAGGTCTAGGTACAAAAAATAAATACTTGGCCAAAAGGCCCTCATGTCTCATGTACTCATGCCAAAAATACCCCTGAAGTACAAATAATAACAAAATAAATACCTAAAGACAAAACTAGCCTCACAATGTGTCCTCCTCCAACAAGAGACATAAATAGACTAAAAATAACAAAGTACAACTCTACTGGAGCCACAACATGGGTCTCTCTCTCCTACGCCTCCTTTGGTAGGTCTAGAACTCACGCCTGGACCTAATGTCCTCATCACATACAAGATTCTTTTTGTGTTGTCCACATCATAAGGCTTAGCCTAGAACATTCCAAGCTAATCTAAGGTTTGGTTGGGCTTGAGTTGAGAATTCTAACAACCTGAATCAAGCTAGTCACTCATCTCGAGCACGACACCATAAAAATCCCTTAATGGTTGACAAATTCTGAAGCACCATAATAAATTGCTTCATGAGATATGCTACTTATTATACCTTTATATTCTCTCTAAATCTATGAACACATCAAAGCCTAAACACATCATTGGTCAAAACCTAACGAAAACCTCTCTATGTTGAGTGCCCCATCCTCATCACAAGGAAGGTTTTTAATTTTTCTTTTTTTCTTGGACGTTGTCTTTTTTTCGATAAGAGAAATTTTTCATTAAGGAAGGGAATCAGATATCCCCAAAAAGACCAACGGCCACAAAGGTTTACATTGTATGATGATCTCTAATAAGATTTCCCCACCCTCTCTTCATATCTACAAAAAAAATAAATTAAATGAATAAATAATCCCCACACTCTTTACAATATACCCCCAAAAAACAAAATCAATCATTTGCTTTTTTATATACATTCAAAGTTGGTTGAGCATGGTTTTCAAAAAACTGGTTGTTTCTCTCTAGCTAAATTGACCAACAAATAGCCAGGCAGACCAAACTCCATAGAAACCTTCCTTTTGTAGTGGTCATCTCCAAATCCAACCTTGAAAGAGATCTCCAAGACAGCTAGGAAAACCCAACGCAACCCCCATCTCTCAATGGACTTCCTCCCACACTTCCTGGGCAAAAGATAAATGCATAAACAAGTGGTTAACAGATTCCCTATTCTGCGAACAAAGAGAGCACATATTCGAAAGCACCATGCCTCTCTTTTGAAGGAGGTCAATCATAGGCAACCTTTTCTTACAAGCCATCCAAACAATAAAAGAGACTTTAAAGGGGATTTTATGGTGCCCTATTTGTTTCCAAAGAAATTAAGGATCTCCTCTATCCCCAAAAAGAAGAGAACACGAAAAACAAAAAAACACCATTTTTTAACAAGGTCCACCTATAAGAATCAATCAAATCACCTCTAAGGTGCACATTATCCACTAGCCCAAGAAGATATACCATTTTTTCCATCTCCCAATCGTTGAAGTTACTTTTAAAAGGAATATTCCACCCTCCATTATCATGATGCCTCCAACAATCAGCCACCATAATTTCTTTATTGGATGCAATAGCATAGATATAAAGAACTCCATCCCGAAGGAGCTGGTTTCAACACCATTTATCACACCCAAACTTTGTGTCCCGCCCCTACCCTACCTCCACCCAAATAACTTCCTTACTTTTAAACATGGCTCCAAGAGCTCATTTTTCATCCTAGCACTTTCGCACTTCCGCGTATCCCCACAAGTCCGCAACTTTCCTTACACCATAGATGCAACTTTTAGAAAGGTTGACCTTCAAACCCGAGACCACCTTAAAGCAATGAATCACATATTGAAGATATTTCAACTGATTAACCAAGTTCTTGCACATCACAATAGTTTCATCAGCAAATTGAAGGTGAGACACCACCTAATGAGGACATGGGAGACAAGGTGGGATCCACACATGGGACTATGTGCGTGTTTGGATGCGCCGTGTGAAAGCTGTTGCTGTTGCAGTTGCGGTTGTTGTTACTGTTGCAGTTGCTGTTGCTAGGAGAAAGTTGAAAGCTACACTATACTGTTTGGTTTGTTGCTTTTTAAGAATGTGTAGAATTACAAAAACTAAATTGAATTGTTTGAATATTTCAAGAAAAAAAATACTGAGTAAAAATATTTGTGTATAAATAATAGATAAATGACCACATAACTTTTATTTTTATTTTTTATAAATGCATCGCTACCCACAAATGTTACTTCTTTTTTTTGGTAAAACAAATGTTACTTCTATTTACCAAAAAGAAAAAAACCTCAATGTTATAGCTTTGGATTTTTTCCAACTATAATGAGTTATGTCATCTTTTTATTTAATTATTTTATAACCCCCATAGGCCCCAATGACATGATGAGGTAGATGTCAACTATACTACAAACATAATGTTGTTGACCTAGTTCGGGCCACAACCTCTTAAGAAACTCAATGCCACAACCACTGGTACAATGGAGCGTGACATATAATCTTATGAAAGACACTATTTACTCCAAAAGAAAGATAAGGAACAATCACCAATAAGAAAAAAAATATTTATAATCATAAGTAAATGTCACTGGAAAAAGATACTAAACAATTTAAATCAGGATCTAGTATCCCTAGTTAAGAAGCAACACATTAATTTTGAAGTGAGAAAATTCTCTGCTTGAAATATATTGATTTATTAAAATGTGTGTACCACATTTCACAACCTAGTAGACTCTCTGGAATGAGCTCTTTGTCATCTTCTTCTGCAGACTCTCTGGTAACAGCACATGAAAGTTTCATAAACTACCATTTCAGCCTTTCAAACCGCTTACCCCTCCCATAGAAGAAATACCTCACACATTCCTTTGAGGCAAGTGGTCAGTACGAAGAAACAGACTCAACAATCTCTCAAACCAACTCATAGCTCTCCACCGTCCTTCACCTCCACCACCACGATCACAAGATTCCCTTTCCTCCCCTCTATTTTTCCTGTACTACCGTAGGTTTTCCAAAAACTGTATCTAAGATCTTAATCAATCTCCGAAGAAATCTTGGGCGTCGTACCTGACTGGTTAGTGGCTTTAAACTTAACGTATTCAAACTTCACAGGATTCCCTTCCTCCATGGTATAGAAGCAAGAAACTACTTTTTTGCATCACTATCAACAACAGAGAGATTAAATTGTGAAGATAATATAACAGGCTTTTTTCTCTTCATTTCCTTTTGGTGAGAGAGGGAATTTGAGGAGTTCATGGATGTGATTTTGATAAGATATCCAAATAAAAATAAATAAAAACAGAACAAGAGAAATAGACAACAGATTAGCCACAAGTCCACGACTTTTTGTTTCATTCATAAATCAAGAAAAAAAATCGCAAAAGCGCGGTAGGTCCGCGCAAGCAGCCTTCCCTTCGCTGTCCAGTTCAGCTCTTTTTGCGCTTTCACCCAGCCACCAGCGCCCGCAACAACAATAAAACCAAATGCTACAGTGAAAAAAATTTCGCTAGCCGACCATAGAAAACCATGAAAGCGCCTTCCACCAGCGTATCCAAACACCCCCTATGGGGTCCACACATGAAGACCATGATGACAAGCATCGGTTACATCCAAGGGAGAAGTTATGTTGTTGTTAGAATCGTTATTAGAATCTTTTATTAGTTTATTTCATGTTTTTATTAATTATTAGGAGTTCGGACATAAGAGGAATTAGTGTTTTTTTTTTTTTTTTTTTTTTGGGGGGGGGGGGGAATTTATACTTAATGTAATAAATCCCAAAAGATGGCTATTTTACCACAATAGAAAGAGGGACCAAAATTATATTCAGTTTATAATTTCTTTGCTTCATTTATTTGAAGTTTAAGTGATGTAAAAAGGGGAAACCTAAGGGTAATCGTGGGCTATATAAAAGACCCCTCCCTTCTTATTTTTTTTCAATGAAGTTTATCAATAAAAAAACAATGGGTTTCTCTCTTACACTAGTGGGAGTATCTCTTTTCTTCTCCAAGCCTTGGAACCATGGATGGTGATGTCTATGGCATGTGAGTTGGTGATTTCTCACAGGTATTTGTCCTCTCTCATCTTCTCCATCTTTTTTTTTCTTTCATTCTTTATTTTCTGGTTTTCCTCTTTTCTTCTTTAATCATCTTCTTCCATCTTAATCAACCTCTTCCATAACCAGTCCACAAACAGTCGGCCACCCATACAACCCTTCCATTTGCTTCCCTTTTAATATTACACCCTAAACACCACCACCTAAACCCTAAATCTATGACTAAACCAGCCGGCCATTCATAAATCCCCATACTTCCCTTTAAAACCCATCACCCTATTCTATTATTTTGCTGCTCAGAATTTTTTCAGCAACCTATTTCATGGTAGTATTTTAATTTCTATGAAATATACCATCTCTATATCATGCAGCTGTTTCAAAACTTTTTTCCTATGGTTTAAATCCTCCCAAAATTCAAAACCCCTCATTTCATAGACCTTCTACCAGATTTTCCAGGTTGGGTTTTGAATTCTTTTAAAGCAAGCCATTAATCATACACTCAGATTACCTTAAACCATCTCCCAGACTCATAATCATCACTTGGAGTTACTTTATTTGCTGAGATTTAAAGAAATCACCATCCAACAGTGAAGATATATTACTGTGGTTATTTTTTTGATGCATTCTAAGCTTTTGATTTAATGCCTGAGAGCATATTTCTATATGGGTTGACAAAATTTTGGAGTGCTGCATCAAATTTTGGGTAATCTTGGGTTTGTATTACATCACCACCACCCCATTGCTGCCAATCTCGAAGCCCTCTATCAAACCCCCTTGGAATGCCTTGGATGATAGTGCCCCAAAAGCCTTTGCAACCACTAGAAACAAGAATGGAGACAATGGATCCCCCTAATGAAGGCATCTAGATCCATGAAAATAGTTCAACTGTGTCCAATTTTACTGTATCCTCAGTCTCAAATTTATTTTCTTTGCAATTATTTTTTTTCAGATTTATTTTGTTGATTCTCATTCTTTCATATCTCTATATTTTGTTCCTACTCAGTGGCTCTCTCTTATGATTTCTCACTCCCTCATTGCATATAGCAGGTATGGTTTTACTCTTTTTTCACACTTAAATTTACTTTCTCTCAAGGATTTTTCAGATCTACTTTGTTGAATCTCACTCCATTTCAATCCTCAAGTACTACATCTATGTTTACTTTTCTCTAACAAGTCTCACCCCCTCATTCCCTTATCCAAGTTTCCATATTGGTAAAAATTCATGTTCACGGATGACTTTGTTAATTTAATTCCTTTATTATGGGATGCATAAAGACTCAAAACCAACCTATCCTGACTCAAGGTTTTTAAAGAACTAGAGTAGGATTTTAGTATTTCGGTGCACCCTAAACCCCAACCACTGTAGTGGACTACTCTTCCTCACAACCTCAGGAATGCCTTCCACACGAGTATGAGATGATGAAGAGAAATGGGAAAGGAAATACCCTCCCATATTAACCCCAATTGATTCCAAGATATTGGCTTTGATGACATGTTGGCAATGGCTGGAACAATTAAGAGTCTGTGAAAAAAATCCTTTATCCACTGGTTCACACAATTCTTTTTTACCTTTTTAGCCATTCCTAGTCTGATTGGCAGCTCTCAATGAAGGTTCCCATCAAGGAGGCACTCATCTGCCTGCTCCAATCCAAGTAGAATTACAAAATTCCATCTTATTGGGTTTAAGCATCACACATGTTCACAGCCAAGGTTGAATGATGCTTTTTTGACATGTATGAAACACATGGTAATCGTGTATCACTGAAACCCATAGTATCTACATCTGAGTTCACTGCAAGTCGATGGACCCCCACATCAAATCCAACTAAGTATTCAATGGAGCAAGCTTATGCTAACAAACAACTTATCTACCAAACCCAGTATACCAAGAAATTTACATGGATTAAACTTACTATAAGCCACCATTTCCACTTTCCATTCAAAAGGTTCACAGTTATCACCCATTTTTTAAACTCTTTCCAATGTAAGTATAAAGTCAATTTAAATTTCACCAATAGAGATAATTCGGAACAAAAAAATGAGCATTACAATTTGCATATTATCCTCCCATTCAACCCCACTTAAATGAATATTAAAGAAAAATTATAGAACAACACACAGAGAAGTTCCTATCACAGCACAAGACCATGTTTGGATTCTAAAACTAACATTCACCCTCAAAGTAAAATAAAAAATAAAAATATATATATAAGTAATTAAGGACCTTAACTGACCCTCGAAGAAGATTCAGAGAGAGCTTTGAACGGTTCCCACAGGAGAAGAGAGCAAAACGGCACATGGGCATGGTTCTGTGAGCAAGCGATTGATGGGTATCTCAGGAATTGATTCTTCGAGCCAGTAACCTCCATTAAAACGCATTCAAAACTATTTTTGAATAGAAAACCATCGAAAACAGAATTTGGGCTTGTCAAGTTTCCAAACCAGGTCGGTGAAAGACGGATTTCTTCTTAATCGGCGGCTTCCTCAACGCTTTTTTCCGGGTTTTGGAGAAGAACACCGTAAAATATGCAATAAATGGTAAGATACTAAGAATTGCCGTATAGGCAGGTAAACTGATCGGGAAGGAACCACATGTATTCTATTACCACCACAGTTTCTTCCAAATTCACCTCACTTCCCTTTTTTTAATCTAAGTCCACCACAGTTTTTTCTAATTCCCCCTCCTATACTTCCCATAATGCCCTTCCAAAGCCTCCCCTCATACCTCCTTTTCCACTTAAGAAATCTCCCACACCACATTGTTTTCTAAATCTACATCATCACCTCCTTCTCCTTCTCCTCACCTCATTCTCCTTCTCCCTCACTCCCTTCTTTCAATTTATACATTGCTATTTTCTTCTCTCCCTACACATTTCCTCCTTACGTTTTTTTAAGTTAAAATGACATGTGGACAACGATAAGGTGGCAAGAAAGCAACCTCAACATCCACCCGAGGTAAGGAATGAAATGTAGTATAAATTTTTTGAAATATGGTTTTTTGTTTTTAGAAAAAAAAATCGACAAAACCAATCCAAGTAGGACTAACCTGCTCAGCCAGGCTAGCCGAGCATAGCCCACCCCACTTAGCCAGGCTAGCCGAGCATAGCTTGCCCCACTCAGCCACCCCAGCCGAGCATACTAAACATACTCGGTTGGGGTGGCCAAGTAGGGTAGGTCATGCTCGGCTAGCCTGGCCGAGTAGACCAATCCCACATACATTACACCTGCTGAACATTTAAAAAAAGTTTTTTTGAAAAAAAAATATTTTAAATTATAAAAGATAAATTAAATACTATAAATATAAATTTTGTATAAAATACTTAAAATATTTTTGAAAGATGACTTATATAAATTTTATCACTTAAAATATAAATACTATAATTTTTACTAAAAGAATAATTTAGTAAAAATATTTTAAATTATAAAAGATAAATTAAATACTATAAAAATAAATTTTGTATAAAATACTTAAACTATTTTTTAAAGATGACTTAGATAAATTTTATTATTTAAAATATAAATACTATAATTTTTACTAAAAAAATAATTTCGTATAATTTTTACTAAAAATACTATAATTTATACTAAAAGAATATTTTTACTAAAAGAATACTTTAAAAATATAAACACTATAATTTTTACAAAAAGAATATTTTTGAAAATACTTAATTAATTTCATATTAATCTTTTTGATTAAAATATTTAAAAAATTAAGTAAATACTATAAAATTAAGTAAATGCTTTAAAAATTAGGTAAATATTTTAAAAATAATATAAATACTATAAAATTAATTAAATAATGTTAAAATATAGTTTTTGTAAAATAAAATTTGTTTGAAAATAGTTAATTAATTTTAGTTTAATCTGTTTGGGCATTGATTGTATGAAAATTTAATTTAATGTTTAGAAAACTTATTTTATTTTTAAAATATGTCATTACGTCTAACACAATATGACATGTAACAGACTTTGTATCCATTGCATCTGCCCGGCAACGTCGGGTCATAGAGAAGTCCGGTTCGAATAGAGACTCCTACGTGGTATAGACTAGCGGCTAGCACGTAAAACCTGCTTCCGAAGAGTATATTAGAGAGACACCAGAGCCTACAACCAATGAGTATGTTAGAGAGGCGTTAGAGCTTGCTGTCGAGACGTTTGAGGATTTTGGAGAGACGAGTGAGTATGTTATAATCCCCGAAGCGCCTATGGATCCAACGCTCCTCACTAGCTATGCTACACACGTGACTGCTTCTATATGGTGGCATCAGGTAATGCTTTTAAGATTTAAAATTTTTACTTATAAATATCAGATATACTAATAATATTTGTTTCAATTGTAGGAGCGTGGCTTGCCGAAGTGTATCAGCCACGGGTCGAAACTAGCGGAGTGGGAGTTCGACCCTCTAGATGTGTAGAGTGGGATATGTTAGGGTTATATTCAACACTCCATTCTATTCCCATTGGTTGATAGTTCCTATCGGGCAATGAGCCGTATTGTTATATCTACATTCGTCGAAAGATGGTATCCCGAGACGAACACTTTCCATTTGTCATTTGGGGAGATGACTATCACACTCGATGATGTGAGTGCACTACTTTCTATTCCCGTGGTTGGGAACAGTGTCTCATCCAACATACGGGTGGGTGGTGCACATAAATTGGTAGCTCGTACACTTAGAGTGATAGAGGCAGAGGAAGCACAAGAGGTTTAGGGGAGGTCCCTCAAGCTGGAGTGGCTATGGAGCAGATTTCAAGGGAGGGTGGCTGATGGTTGTGGTGATGAGGTGATTAGTTAGATACCAACCAATGAAGAACAATTGTAAGTAGAAGAAAAAACAAAAAACAACCTTACCTATTCGTCGTTGTGGCCCTAAGATGCATAACTCGGTCTGTCCAAGCTACAACAAACCTATCCTTGTAGGTATCTAACCAACTCTGCACGTAGTCAAGTGCGTCTGGATAATGACTGAACTGTTTCTCCAATAATGCTAAGTGGTTGTCGTAATCCTCTTCTGTTGGTGATAGAACCACTAAATTCTAATAGGTCATGAATAAATCACATGCCTCCTTTGTTGAAAATAACCTCTTATACTTTGCAAACATATTTTTATTGATGTGCCACCTACACAACAAATGTGTAGCAGTGGGAAACACTTATGAGATAACATTCATTAGGGCCAAGTCCCTATCTGTCACAATGACGTGGGGTAAAACACTATCATTCATAATACCACGCAAGACATCCAATGCCCATTTGAAGTTGTCATTCTTCTCATGTAGTAGAAACATAAACGCCACGAAGAATGTCATATCAGTAGATGTCATCCTAACAATTTCTAAGAGGGGCATACGATATCTGTGGGTTTTATATATACAATCCATGAGCAACACATGTGGGAATGAATGTAATAAATCCAAGCTGGTTGGGTGTACCCAAAATAAGTTGGTGACAGCCTCACTATCCTCACTCGTACGGTGCTACTCGATGTACTGATGCTCAACCAACAGTGCCAATAATTGCTGCATCTGAGATCTACCATTTTCTTCCAGCTTATATTTGTGACGTGCATTGTTGACTGCCTTCATTGTAGTTGTATTGAGGGGATCTTTTTTCTTCATAGTGACCAAAATGTCTTTTGGTCGTACGTTACTCTTGGACATATCCTTTAATAACGAGTACTCCTCTTCGGATAATCTACTAACACAGGAGTGGCCCTCTAGATAATCTGCAGCCCGGTAGTTATGCACACTACATGCAATTTCTAACATCTAGTCATCATCGCTAGGCAACTTCCTGCCTTTCAATCGGAATGAACATTCGCATTTTTTTGTACTTGTCCCCCTACCATTGGCACCCACACCAACGTTTTTAGACCTCCTATCTTCTCTATACCGTTCACTCCTCTCACATCCAAGAGTTAGACTTGTTTTTCTTATAGCATCACCTGAATCTGAGTTCAAAATGGAAATCACAAAACCATTCTTCTTTACAACATCTGTTGCCCACTTAATTAAGTTCACCCGACTAGTGAATAGTTGCAAAAGAGAAAAAGAACACAACGGTCAATTGATCCACTTACTATAGGTTGATTTTTAGCGTATACTAAGGACTGATTTTTACCTCGTATGTGATAAACTCATAATTGTAATCCACGACTATTTGATCTCAAGTCTAGCTACATTGGGTGGGCTGTAATCACATTATTTATATTTGTATATTAAGAGACAAAACAAATATCTTTAAAAAAATTCACTGATTTTTTTTTTAATTTTTGTTATATTCGGACCTGGTTACTCGAGCATAGCAGGGTCCACTCAGCCCGCCCAACCGAGCACCCTATGTGGTGCTCGGCCAGACTAACTGAGTAGAAAACAGTGTGCTCGGTTAGGTTGGCCGAGGGGACCCTGCTATGCTTGGTTTGCCTGGCCGAGCACACCATTGGTTGCTCAGCCTGATTTTGCCAAGCACAGCACGGAAACTAAAAAAAAAGGATTTTATGTACCTCGGTGTTTCGTTCTCGCTCCGGTTCACTTCCATTGTGCTCCATTACTTCATTTCTCTCTTGTAAATGCCTAACTTTCAAAATGAGGTGTTGAGAGGAAGGATTTGGGAAGAAACCTAAGAGTGAAGTGTGTTGGGAGAGAAAGAAATGGAGGGGAGGGAATATGTAACGTTGGTTTTAGAGGGAGAGAGTGAGGTGGACTTAAGAATATCTGTTTTTTTTTTTCAAAAAGTTAATGTAGACTTTGTACAATGGGGTATTTTGGGAAAGGAAAATATGAGTTTTAAGTGA
>JAOXJP010286033.1:0-19148 GCA_025762735.1 Platanus orientalis | reverse complement strand
GTGATGATGAACTAAAATATTTTATTATAAATGTCAAACAAATAAAATAACATAAAAAGTATTTATGATGGCTTTGTCAGGACACCTATTCTAACAAAGATACACCAACTTCTCCCCAATCCCGCCTTCCTAGAGACCAACTTCCATGATGTCTCGTAAGCCTCTACAAAAAGCAGCAAAGACTAGGGACCGCTAGGTTCATGCGAATCCCATTAGCAACATTAGCAGACAATGAATATGCCAGGATGTATACACTCACCCACACTGCTCGGGAGAGCCCACCCGCTTAGAAAGGCTGCATAAACTCTGGCTAGAAATGTAGGGCCTTCAAGATCGACACTTCATCGAATATTGTTTTTGGTCTACAGAAGAGGTTTGCCTGTAGCAATCATGCCTGAAGGAACCTGGAAAATGCGGCCAAGCCAACTGCTATACAAAACGCTCACGTCTTTAAACTCATAAAATATCTTGAAGTCTTTAACATATAGTGGAGAGCATCTTGCAGTGAGCATTGAAGGGAATATACTCCTTCATCAGCCTCCCTTTAAGAGGCAAATGGCTTACACCAATGAATTCCTATAGTGAGATACCTAGCTCACCAACTGGCATAAGAAAGTGTTGGTATCGGGACACCATCTGGAAATTTCTTCTGCCACCATCACTTGATGTTTATTAAAGTTACCAACTGAACCATCCAGTGCCTCAGCCATCCCCATGACATTTCTCTCTATGTGGTAGTTGTTAAGATAGTGCTCAATCAGAGCTTCCCATCTGCTTCCTCCACTTGAAAAAGAAGAAGATCCTCTATTGTTCCGGCTAACCCATTCTACTTCTCCCAAGCAAATCTTCTGGATCAAACTTCTGAGATCATTGGTGGTTGAGTCTTTGAGTCTCCCTTTCTTCAATAGAGGGAAGTAGTGTTTCATGAGCTGAGTTGTCTTAGTGAGCTTGGACATCTAAGTGGCATCAACCCTTACAGATAGTTCTAATATGGTTAGGTGGACTTGGTGCATGATCCGTTATCAGGTCAAGAAATTATGGATTGAAAAGGCTCCGGCTATGGGCCCATTCGTGAGTTTGATGAATAGGGGATAGGAAGCTCTCATGACACTCACGATCATACAAAATCCATCTCCTGACAGCCATTACTTTGTAAAGAAAAAGAAACTAAAATCATAAATTAAATATGTGCATTAGCATGAATGAGCACTTGAATGCACAAGTGAACACTTGAGTGTGCGAATGTGATTTATGGTTTCACATTCACGCACATTTTTGCAACAACAAAATTTGCCAGCATGATGTCTTATTGTGGGTGAATGAGACAATGTTTACCCACTCGCACCTAACATCTTGACAAGTAAAGAGCGCACAAATAGGAGGTGCCTTTGCCCACAAGTGAACGTAGGGAGATTGTTTTGCGACCACTCAAGCCAACCCTAAGGCAGCAAATGATTCTCTAGAAACCCCAATCATTGCCTGAAACAAAAATCGGAGTTCCCGAATTGGTTTTGAAGTCTAAAAAGTTCAAAATCTTCATAAAATCTACTAAAATGTACTAAGATGCTCGTTTTAGCAATATGAGGCTTCCTGACTAAATGGATTCAAGGTTTGAGACCTTAAGACTCACCAAGAGAAAGAAAATGGGGTTTTCGAGTGTTTAAAACCAAGAAAGCTCATAAAACTTCATATATGAGGGTCCTAATACCTTTAGGAAGGTATGGAGATGGTTATGAAGATGAACAAAGATTAGAATTGAAGATTTTGTTACAAAATCACAAAGGAAGCAAGGTTTAGGTTCTCTATAATAGAATCTTTGCACAAGTAAGAGATTTGAATGAACTAGGGAAGAGGAAGACCAGGCCTTTTGTACTTGTAGGGGTAGTTTGGTCAAACCACAAAGAATTTGAAAGAACGCGCCTAATGACAAGGCTAAAATGGTCTTTTCATTCACCAATTGCGAGAGGGTGGTAACCGAATAAACATGCGCCGTCAACTATCATTGTTCCTCAAAGAACACATTTTGAATCAAGGTGCACGAATGAGAAATTTAAACCTCATTTGCCCACAAACTTACGAGGCAAATGATAACAAGAATTTCCATTCGCTAGAGTGTTTGTGGTGCATGATAAAAATAATTTGCATTCAGCACCACAAAGATTAATAATTTCCATTTGCCAGATATTCTTTATGCTTAGTTGCACCTTCTCTATCCTCTAGAATGACATAGCAAGCATTCATCCTGTTCCAAAGATGCATATACTCTGCCTTAACATAATGAAAACGCTTTGCCAATGCCGCCAATTCTGCACTTGCAAAACTCTTCAGGCGAGTTGCTTTGGCATGGTCCCACCTTATATTAACCATTTTTGCTTCCAATTTTGCGATAAGGGCTTTAAGACTAGGAGTGGGTTGAGAAAGCTTTAAGGTCTCTTCAGCCTGTGCTATAGCAGTTGAAGAATTCAAAAGAGACTCCATGGTCCTCCTAATCTCCACATTCTTAAGGTGCATGTCCACGTCATCTAGGCAAGATATGGCCCTGGCCCTGATACATGGAAATGTGATCACTTCATGTTCCATTTCAGTAAGATCCTATAGGAGGTGAATGTGAGCATCACAGGCCTGCTTTGCATTCTTGCGAAAATCTTCCAATTCTTCTTCATTGTAATCCCATGGTGGCATAAGTTCTTCATCCTCAAAAGAAATATCTACATAATAAAAAGAAAAGTCAAAATTTTAAATGACCTAAATACTCTTACCAAAGATAAATACCTGATGCTAGGACAGGTTTTGGGACCAGGATAGGTTTAGGTTCTGAAGAAGATTTAGTCTTCGATGAGGAGTCAGGCTCTAGTATAGGGAAATTATCTTCGGAATCTGTTGAGTTAATTACTGGAAGATTATCCTCAAAATCGAATTTGATGAGTCGATTATAATAGGCCCAGGATCATGAAGGCGACTAGGTCTTGCTATAGGGATCAGCCTTAGGTTGGTATAAGACCTAAGTCTCATATGCCTGGGATGGATATCAATAGGAGGAGCAAAGGATTCACCCCTGCTTATGCTAGAGGACTTTCGTTTGGGTGCCATTACTTGAAAAGAATGAAAGAAATAAAATTTTCTTTAGTATGAAACATACCCAATGAATGGAGTAAAAAGGTGGGCAAATAAGGATCAATGATCACATTCATGCACAGTAAGTGAATGAATCTCAACTCACGAATGAAAGTAAGGAGAAGTCATTCGTAGATCACTTAAGTAGAAAACTCACTGGATGAACTAGGAGGTCACGAATGAGCTACCGAAGATGATGATCACCCTGGAGAAGATAGTTAGAATTTTAAATAAGAAAAAGGAAGCAGAAGGTCCTGGAATCCTATTCTGAAGCTCTTTCAAAAAACTTATCAAGGATTCTCTTGGCTACATAAAGACTCTCCTCCCCGTATAAGAAGTCAAATTCAGGAAGAAAGGATTAAGAAAGAAAATGGGTATCTCTTGCAGTTCATCATACCTCAAGTGATCATCTTAAAAAAAGAAGGAAAAGAGAATGAAAAGGAACTCACACTTTCAAAAGCTAAGAAAGAATAGATGAACTGAGGAAGAAGAAGAGGGACTTATATACTCGTAAGGGTATATTCATCAAAATATAAGGAATTTGAAAAATCCTAGGAACTAATAAAGTAAGAATATCAATAGAAGTAACTAAAGGTCATTACGTTTGCCTCAAAAAATGCATCATCTTCTTGTTGCACTCGCAATGCATTTTCCGAGGGGGTAACTGTAGAAAGCCAAAAGTGTGTGCGAATGTAAAAATAATATGACATTTGCCACACTCATGACCGCAAATGAAAATTCATAGACTCATTCGCCGGAAGTTAAAGGATTTCAAGTACTCACTTTCGCCCCAAAAGTGTGCATGGATGCACTATTCACATTCCCGCACTACGAAAACCAGAGACTAAAATTCGATTCCATCTCTTCCCAAGGTGGTTATTTTGGATAGCCACAACTCTTATGAATTTCTTAACTACCCAGAAGACGGAAGGTGCGTTCTTGTATAGAAGAATCACCTATATCTTTGGGATATAATTTGAAGAATTCCACTCCAACAAAGACGCTATAAAAAAGATAGAGTTCCTCCTTAACAAGGACTCTTTTCTAACTCGTTTTGGTGCATATAAATAACTTTAAAGATCAACACGAGAAGTAAAGATAAATATACACACACAGATTCAAAAATACAGATAGAAGCATAGACAGAGAATGAAGGAGTTTTAGAAGTTGAGAGGCTCTAAAGATTCACTGTGAAGTAAGCTGCATCTATCCCTTGAAGGTCTTAAGTTACCTCTCTTCCAAAAGAGGAGAGAGCACATCCATTATACCTCTGCAACCTCCCTAAGGAAGATATCATAGGAAACTTAAGGATGAATTGAGTTATGGATAAGTAAACTTCCTGCTATATGAACAAGTGTAATATATAAAAGGATACCATCTTCTCTCCTCCTTTATTCTTTTCTAAATTCTTGCAACTTTATTTTATAATACAAGCCGAGAAACTTAAAGTTAATCAGAAGTTAACTGTGTTAAACGGCTATAATTAGCAACTCTACCAGACTTAGAGTTTTAGTCCTCACTCATAAAATATTAAACTGGCCTCTAAAACGGCTAGGTAATTTGTCCAACGAATTTCGCCTTATACACAACTCAAAATTTGGTGCTACACCTATGATTACATGGAATAAGGGAGAAAACATGGCTACCAAAACTGGTCCCTTCTCACTGATTCACCATGTTTGTAGGTAGTACACCAAGGCCAAGATCGCAACTCCCTATCAAGAAGTCAATAGATGAAGAAGTTGAATTTGTAGAAAGTGTTTCCTAAAATCATCACAAACCCACAAAATACTTAGTGGATGATGGTAAACAGCTGCACATTCCATTCCAGTCTCCATGATGTTGGTTCCCTTGCAAAGAGTAGGGCAAGAACATATAAAGTAAAGAATAAAAGAGTTCTAGTGTTCTTTAAACCAAGTTTTTACTTTAGTTCTTCACTGTAATTTCTTGAAGACCTATGGGTAGAATGTTATAGCTTTTGTAATCCTATTTGGTATTCTCCATCTCCAAATCAACCTAAATCCATTCTTTTAGTACCCACCTCATTCCCTTCTCTTTGTTTTTTCTTCAACCCAACCATGTATTTTGAAAATAATGGTCTAGAAAACTAAAACATGTGTTCCAGAAAAGCCACAAAAAACCCATTTAAGCCCATTTTCATTCCAACACAACTCAAATTTACAAACAACCATAGAAGAGAATCCATTATAATAGAAATAAAGAAAAACAAAAAATAAAGAGATTTTTGCTTTCAACCATAAACCCTATTAGCGCCCGTCCTCAAAATTCAAATTAAAAGAAATGAACTTAATGAAAAATAAGAACCCCAACCCACTTTATCTAAAGTAGAAAGCCTACAAAAAAAACTCACCAGTGGTTGGAATGTAGTTGATGGAGAAGAAGATGAATCACCATCTAAGTCTGAACGAACTGCAGAGACTCAAAATTCCCTGAAACAATTACTTCCACGAGTTGAAATGACTGCAAATAGCTAAGAAGCCGCCGCATTTGGCAATGTTGAGAATAATTTATTGAACACTAACATGAACGAAAGTCCACCTCTCTCAAGGGGTTTCCATGGTCAAAGTGGAGATGAAACTGAAACTACCCCAGAAGAGGGACCAAGAAATTGTATAGCTCTGAGCATGATTTGCTCCTCAAACAAGAAATTCAAAACCTTACAAACTGGATGAAGGAAAAAACCGAGTGAATGAGAGACAGAACATCGAAGAGGGAGGAAGCAGCCGCTAAGGGTTAGCAGAGAGAAGAAGAAGAATCGAGAAAGAGAGAAAAAAAGGAAATAAAGAAAGAGATTAGATAGCCCCTTTGCTTTCTTTATATATATATATATATATATAGACAATGGTTCAAAAGCGTTGCTTGCAGAAAAATGTGGCAGCGTTTTAAAAACGCTGTATAAACGACTATATATAGTATTTTTTTTTAAATGTTATCTATATATGTTTATATAGTGTTTTCAAAACCCTATTTATGTCATTTACCCCAGTTATCAATGTTTTTCAAAGGAAAAGTTGTATAATATTATATCTTTTATAGCGTTTTTACAAAAACATTGCCTAAAGTACACTATTAAAAACCATTTTTGTTGTAGTGTTTGCATAGAATTGGTCATGTGTCTAACAAAATCCATAATCTCAACTATATGAAATAGCCCACACCCTGATAATATATCACATGCAATCAATGAAATCCATATAGAGAAGAATAAATACAAAAGTATCATGCACTAGCACCACACGAAGTCAGTAAAATATCATACCACTCCTAGATCCTGCCGAGCTATCTATCCCTATTTCAAATAGTTACATGACTAGCTTCGGACTGATCAAATTCGGGGACTCCTTCTATGCCTCTACATGGGATAACTTGGTTGTAATAGCTTGAACCTAATTGAGTGATCTCCACTAAGAGTCATGTAGGCAGCTTCGGGGTCACCATATCCAAGGATTTCATCTGCGTCTCAATATGCAGGGATAGGCTAGTAGTAGATATGTTTATATGATTGACGCCCCAATCGAACCCAGCCCATGAGGCGGCTCTGGATCTCCAATATCCAGTGGTTCCTTCCGCATCTCAGTGTGTGGGATTACTCATTATAGTGCATCAATTTTCTATTGTCGGGTCATACTAAAAGAGATACAAATCTCAATATCATAATAACTCTACCAATGAAATCTAGGCCATAGTTCGTACTATACAATGTGATACCAATCACTATGGAAGATCTTGCATCATTTATTAGTAATAAAACCATGCTATGCAATGTATTTTATTTAAATGCTTATGTAATGCAGCATCACACACAATCACTACATTATTTTGTATCATGAAATAACTTATTTAATGTAACCCATCTGCTGCCCATATTAAATTAACAATTGCATGCCATACTTACAACCTATCAAATTTATATAAATATGCAATCATCAAGAGATTTCCATAATATAAAATCTAACAGGAATTACTATGTTCAACCAAAGTGAGGAATTATAGCATTTACAAATAACGATGTCTCTAACTACCTACACATATTTTTGGACAGCAAGGCAGCTTCACAAGCCAATCAACTATCATACCAAATTTTGGATAGCCAACACCCTAAATTTTTAACTCATAATAAGATCAAATTATGGGTAGCAAATCCTCATTTATAACTTGGTCAATTGTGATGTAGGGCAGATGGTCCCATGATTATCAAATCAGATTCAAAATAAAATTTATGTCAGGATTTATATCATGCATGCATAAGGTTGAACATATAATAAACATAGATTTTCAAATCTTTGCAACACCACAAAATATTATAATAAAAATCCAAGGAACCTAGAATGTAATCTGAATTTTTAATGAATGATTTAGTATATTGCCTAATAAATTTTGAATGCTGAGATTTATGAAGAAACTCAAACACAGAATCCAACTAACCTTTGAAATGTAGGTTTTTCCATACCGAATTAAATAGAATGCTATATACACAATTGGGTTCCTAAACATCATAATCCATTTAAAAATAATAATTCAAAATTGTTTCCAAAACAAGTGATTTTTAAAAAATCAAAACAAACCCTCAACTTAAAGGGGAAAAAGGATTCCACTTACCTCTAACAAATCTCTTCTCTTATTCCTCTCTCTTTCTCCTTTCTTCCTCTCCCGCCGACGCTCCTCTACAAATGAACAAGAAAAGCTTTAGGGATTTTTTTTCTAGTATTTCCAAGACGAGCAGCTAGGGTTTCGTGGATTGACAAAGGATGAGAAACTCACCCTCCCATCATCTCTATTAATATTTAACACTACGTGGGTTTCCTTTTTTTTATATTTTTTATAGGAACTTCATTTTTTTCTGGGTTTCCTTCGCTAGGTTAGAGTTCAGTCAATTTACAGTTAATGGAACTACTCCCTATTTTCTTCTTTAACGATTCTTACACTTCTTTTTTTATATTTTATTTTATTGTTTTGTTTTTTCCTAAACTACCCCCAACTTAGTCCGAATATTACATTCTACCCCCCTTAAATTTAATTTCGTACTCGAAATTTGATGTACCTTAGGTGAACAATTCTCCGTATCTCTACCGAATTTCATCCTCGCATTCCCATATTGTATCTTCTCGGTTATGCTGCCACAAAATCTCCACTAGCGGAATGACATTATTCCTCAAGGTATGTTCCTTTCTATCCACAATTCCAATCGGTCTTTCCACATAAATCAAGTCTTCATTCAATTTGATGGGCTCGAACTCCACCACATGAGATGGGTCTTGAATATACTTCTTCAACATAAATACATGAAACACATTAGGCACTCTAGATAACTTAGGTGGTAGGGCTAATCTGTAGGCAACCTTCCCAACCCGCTCCAGAATCTCAAATGATCCAATATACCTCGGACTCAACTTGTTTTGCCTTCCAAAATGAGTAACACCCTAGGTGGGAGAAACTTTCAAGAACCTATGGTCTCCAACTTCAAACTCTAACATCTTCCGTCTCTTGTCTGCAAAACTTTTTTAATGACTCTAAGCAGTTTTAAGTCTCCTTTTGATCAAGTCAACCTTCTCTACAGTCATTTGGACCATCTTAGGTCCTAATAATCTCCTCTCATCTACCTCATACCAACAAATAGGGGATCGATAGTTTCTTCCATATAAAGCCTCATAAGGAGCTATTTCAATACTGGCTTAATAGCTATTGTTGTATACAAACTCTATCAAGGGCAAATGTTCATCTCAACTATCCTGGAAATCCAACACATATGCCTGCAACATATCCTCTAGCATCTGATTATTGTTTGCTTTCGGCATGGAGCCAACCTCCCTCATGGTTTTAAAACAAGTCCAATGGGATGAGGTGTGTGTCCACATATAAGCCTAGAAATCTTCCTCGACTGGGCGATGTGGGACTAAACTTGGGGTCCTACACCATGGGTGCATATGTCCTTCCTACCCTATGCCCACAAAACACATTGAAGCACAATGATTATTTGCTATGACATTACAACAAGCACATGCAAACATAACATTTCATTCACTGAGACTTTATTAAACACCATATAGGTGAGATTTTGATCCCCAAAACATGGAAATTGCGATTGCTTGAGATAATTCGGATTGTGGAGGGTCCAAAGGAGGGAAGCACATAGGAACCCAAAACTGGCCACATAACCCTTATTCTAACCAGTTCTTTTGGTTACAACCAGTTCTTTCTCTCTCTTGGCTCTCCCATAACCCTTATTCTAACCCCTAGACAATCATAGAGACCTTATATAGAACATAAAGACCGAGTTTGATAGGACTCTTGCCAAAAATGCACTTTCCAAAACTGAGTTCGTCCCGCTGGAATGGTCCAGCCCCCTGGATCGGTCAAACATACCTTAGACCAGTCCAGCTAGCCGGTGCCTGGACTTCTGCACACACCCGAATCAACCTGGATCGGTTCAAACTGTCAGCATCCGTTTCCTAGCCCCTTTCCCTGAGCTCTCCAACTCCAATTTTATTGGTTCTTATTCCTAGGACTTCAGCCCAGTCTCCACACCCAACACCCATACAATACTACGTTTGAGTTTGTCCACAAGGGAGGCAGAAAAAATATACTGAGTTTTATTATTTTAAAGCTTGAAACCAAATCCCCTCGTGTGTGTTCCTTTTTTCCACTGAAAATGGAAACCAAATGGGGAAAACTATTTAAAATGGACAGAAAGAAAGAAGAAGAGCCAAGTGATTCCTAAAACTGAAAGAACCGTAATTAAAAGTGAAATTTATTTTAGGGCACTTTTCCTCACAAGTTTCTAAGGCTACCGTGAGTATATGAGAGCTTAATCTCAGAGTAGCTTTTTTTTTTTTTTTTTCCTTCAACATTTACAAAGACAAGTCGAGTAAAGTGTATTGTTTATTTGTTGCTAACATGTAAATACATTTCCTCGTGCTGGCCTGTCATGTGTAGCTGAGGATTCTCCTGTTCCGGCAAAATAGAGGACGATTCGGATACCGTAATGACAACATGAGGGACATCAGAGTTGGGATTTGGTTTTATGGCTCCCCTGTAAAGTAATTGTGGTGTGACTGTAGGGGACACGCTCTTGAAATGTGTTATCTTTGCAAGCTCATGAACAGACTCTGCAATTTTCTCCGTGCAGACAACGATCTCAATTAATAGTGAAGCAACTGTGGCTGCTGGTATGATTGCTAAGAGGTCAGAATTCTCCATCAATGCAGTTTTGAGCGTGGCCTTGAGATCATTGGCAGCGGTTTTGGAGTTTGCCACATGAGGATCAGCTAAGGATGGTTGTGTCATTTCCCGGATCCCTGACGCTAATTTTTTCAAAGCCAAGCCAGATTCCGAGCTCATTTTCATGCATGGCTCTTGAATTTTCTGTAGGAATTCTGGTGGTGCCTGTCAGAGAAACAGAAGTTGGTGAGGTGGATGGAGTAAGCAAAACGTTCTATGCTATACGAGGACATGTAAGTGAAAAAAAAAAAACAATGTTGTGATTGTTCTATCAGTGTTGCAATTTTTTTATTTTTTTTTATTTCCCTTTCTTGCTTCAATGGAAGAAACAAAAGATAAGGAAAACACAAAAAAATGGAAGGAACAATGAAGTGAAGTTGTTTTTAAAGCACTTCGTATTAAGGGAACCCTTTTAATGAAGAAACCCTTTGTAAGGTACAGAAGATATTCTCATCATATTTATTGCTGTTAACTTTAGAGAATTGCAATTCCCACAAACACCCAAAAACTATATTATGATGATGATAGTATTTTGGAAATATCTATAAACTAAAGAGGAATAATGTTCTGTCCAGGATGTACTGTTCGCCCCCTCAAGGGGGGGGGGGTGTCCACAAAATATTATTTCGGTAAACTAAACTAGGTTTCCGAACAAAATGCTACCTCTTATACTTGGGATCAATTTTATAGTATTGGTAGTTGGTATTTTTTGAATTTTCATAATAAGATTTGATAATTTTGTATTCTTGAGGGAAAAGGTCTGGCTACAATACTTGGATCTCCGAGTTGAGGTAGCCATTAAGAGCCTCAACTAGGTAGGCACACTGCCGCGTTAATGATCCGATTTGCAGATATTGCTTCCATGGATGGCGGAATCTGAAAGGGCCATGACCTGGCTCCCATCTTGCAAAATTAGCCTTTACAATTAACAAAATACATTAATAAGAACAAGTGGAAAACGTGGCAGTGAATCACAATTAGACAAACATTTGTGCTGAACATTAAGCTTTGGTAAAAAAATCGATAGGAATTGAATTCTAGGTAACATGGAGAGAGAGAGAGAGAGAGAAATTCTACTCACAAAGGATTCTTCAGTGGCCTTTGAATTCAGAATACTTTTATATCCCTGGGAGAATGACATTTCATTCCTAGAAGCCACAATGCTCACTTCTTCATCTGGGCTTCTAAAGTATTCCACTCCGAATCCTATAAATTTTATTCTTTTTAGTACGTTTAAAGGCTCAAATAACATAAATACAAGAAACTAAGGAAAGTAATTGTGGATTATTTTGCATATCTCTTTTATATGAATGCAAGTGCACCAGATTAGCATAGGTGTACCTTCTAAGAAGGTTGCAAGCTTTTCCACATTGAGTGCAACCAGATTGTGAAGCTCTTCACCAGCCCACACTGGGTAAATGATAATGGATATAATCACACTGGAAAAAGCACCTATGAGGATTGTTGATAGTCTCTGGTGTGCCAATTCTAAGATATTTTCAAGTCGATAACCAGATACAGACACCATACTAAACGTCAATATGAAAATCAACATCCCGTAATCATATCTTTGCTTGATGCCGGGGAAGAATCTAGAGAATGTCGATGCCACAGCTGCAACACATCCGATCAATTTGAAAAATTCTGTTATTCACATAATCAATTAAAGTAAATACTCGAATATACCATCTTAAGCAATTAAAGTTGATATATATATATATATATATATATACATATCAACACTCCCCCTTAAGAGGGACACTCGGGGAGCTAGGTGCGAGTCCATAAAACATCCATACATGTGCACATAACCCGGGAGAATAATTGTATCCACTGGGAGATTTGAACTCGTAACCTAAAATCTGATACCATCTCTTAAGTAAAGCAATTACTCGCCTCTCTTAAAAGCTTTAAGAGATGTTCGAGTTAATATACTTAATATATTTCATCAAATACCCTGTAACGTATTCGAAGT
The DNA here is from genome assembly GCA_025762735.1 of Platanus orientalis. NCBI lineage: Eukaryota > Viridiplantae > Streptophyta > Magnoliopsida > Proteales > Platanaceae > Platanus > Platanus orientalis. The sequence goes on along the minus strand of JAOXJP010286033.1, from coordinate 6,820 downwards.
GGATTTTTTTGATATTTTTTATTTATTTACCTAGCAAGAAGACAAAGAGCCCAAGGATTATTGCCTCTGCTTTCTCTCCAGAGAGATTTGCTAATTGATAAGCTCCAACCCCAAAAGCAACAGCTAGAAATGTCGCAAATCCCCTATTTAGACATTTACCCAAAGTTGCACCTGAAGAAAACGTTTTACATAATTCAAAACCCATTATTCTTTTATATTCATAACCAAATTAAAGGATCGAGCTCCATAAGATGTGAGTGATCTATGAGGTATTACAACGTACCTACTGTGAATTCGAAGACGACCACCACAGTTATCACAGCCCACACACCCGACTCCTCAAAACCATTATAGAGAGGCCTCAAGTAGTAGATAAGTGAAACGAAGGTGAGGGCGAGTCCCACCTTCACAGAATGGATGACCCTTCTCGGGTCGTCTTGTCCGAGCTTCTTTGTCTTCTGCCCCACCCCAACTACTGTGTCCTTGAACTTGTTAGCTATGGCCTTAAGCCATGACCATCCACGATAAAAAAGCCGGGCCTTCTCATGGTGACGTGACTCAATTTCCATAGCTTGGAGAGGATCACGTCTTTAAAGGGACACTCATCGGTCTCCATATTTATAAGAGAAAAATAAAGTTGGGTATAACTTTAGCATTATTTAAATGATACGTGTGGTGGTGTTGATTGTACGAGCAGATTTTGTTTGGAAGAGGGGTTGCTGACAAGACTAAAGCTTGGACCCAAACCATTTTGCACCCACAAACGGCAGTCCATTATTAAGTAAAATGGAATAGAGCTCCTTGGTTTTTACATTAGTTCCCATTGGGCCATACACTCTCTCTCTTTTTCTCAACTTTTTTTTTTTAATTTTTTTTATGGTATTTGGCCACATGGGTCTTTAACCGCTACTAACTGCTTGAAGCGGGATCAGACTGACATAACAGAGATCTCAAGAAACCCCTGAGCAGACGACAGAGCAGGACAAACAAAAGATAAAATAAAGGATCAAGAAAAAAAAAATCATTCAATGTATGACCAAATTTAGGAATTGGCCCTTGCCAAACAGAACAAGACAAAGGGAGCTAATGTAATGTCCAGGATTTCGTGGCCAAAACATAAGGGGACGTCATGGAAAAAATGGGTGGGAAATTTTGAATTTGATTAACCCCTGTCCATTTTATTCCTTGTGAAGTCCCATGGTTTCTAAATACCAGATCCTGGACAAAACATTTATTTTGCAAAACAAAAGTTATGACCCTTTATAGCATGTTACAGACTGACACATGTGTACAGGTTTAAAACATAAAAAATGTACACTTCAAAAGGTAGGTGCCTAAAGAGAGACACGGAATTCACAAAACATATCATTTGTCACTCACGAGGGTCACATACACTTTTTGGTCACCATCATAGGATTTCAAGAAATGAAATCATCATTTCTTTTTTTCTTTGTTTATTTATTTTTTTAATCTAAATTCATGACGATTGATCCATCTTTCATCGTGAACTTAAATTCTAAGAGTAACTCTCTCTTCGTGTGCGTAAGAGGTTTTACTCTTCTAATCTGGAAATCAGAATAAGAAAGCAATCATACGTTTGCTTTCTGATCTGTGTGCTAGATAATATTGGACAATAAGGATTAGTTAGCTGCCTTATTTCTAATACCAACTACCTGCACGTAACATGCTTGGCTAAATGCCCTCGACTGTGTTTCCTAACGTCTGAAAGGAGCCACTTAGGATGTAGAGGGACAATGTCACATGGCGCCGATTAATAAACAAGCCTTTCACTCTAGAGACCGTATGGGTGTCTAATCAGATCAAGTATAAGTCAAAATGTGGTTAAACGATAAAACAGGAACCCTCTTTCTTCGTGAAGAATTGAAAACAAGGGTTGTCCACGTTTGTCTAGAATTGCTTTCACACACACACACACACATATATATATATATATATATATATATATATATATATATATATATAGAGAGAGAGAGAGAGAGAGAGAGAGAGACCTTGATTTTGTACCATGACACGAACCAGGTAGCCACGAGCCAAGAGCTGCTTGAGGATGTGAGAACCCAAGTAGGAATTCCCACTCGTTACACAAACCAGCTTCCTCTCACTTGTATTCAGATTGCAAGAAAAATCCTTACAGGCGCATGGTCGCACTTGTTTTTCACAGAAAGGTGGTGGAGCCAGGGGCTTCGATACCCCAACCTCACCTCTGCAATTCTTCATCTCCATTTCTTTCCCTTTCCGTCCCTCTCTTCTATCTCGTTAGCACTGAGTGCATGATACGCCAGCGTAAACAGTAAATACGCGGGGGTTGCGCAGGCGTTAGGTGAAGAAGATTAGATGGAAACGTGTGAAAGGGTGGTTGTTGTTGTTGTTGTTGTTAGACTCCCACTCTTCTCCCTTTCTACGTACATCTAAGAGTCAACTCAAATTTATATCAAGTCGTAACTATTGTCCCCCTCTTTTATGATCTGACAGGTCAAACATCAGTCGATGAAGGCCGTTTGATCCTTTTAATTAATTAATTTATTTATTTATTGTAGCGAACCAAGGATCAGAAATTTGTAATCCTCTCCTCTCTTTAGGCCCTCATTACTTGGTATGAACAAGGCATGAACGAACAAGGTGACCAACGACATAATTAAGGGCTGACACATTAAAGCTAAAATGTGAAAAATGCCTCCTAAAAGCTTAAATCACTTTTTCAGTGTTGATGTGTTAAACCCTGATGCCATTCATGGAGTGTTTGTACCAAATCCCAGCTGCTCTTTAGGTTGTTGGTTGTCCCTTGTGATCTTCACCTGTCCGATAGAGTCTTGGCATATCGGGAGGGCCACGCGTGGCGAAAAAGGAGATTTCAAAACTCCCAATGATCATTTTTTTTTGCCATGCATCACACTCCCGATATGCCAAGACAGTAGCAGACAGTACTCGTTTGTTGTATCTTTAGTTATAATCAAAGTAGGGCGGTGGGTCAAGAGTGTTGTATATGTGCCACGCGTTTTTGACAGTTATCTTCATTCATATATATATTCCAGAAGGTCTCAAGGAAGTACTGGTGTTGCATCAGTTCGGGTTGGAAATTGTCCAACATGGACTTGATAAAGCGACCTAACTTGGAAAATTAGGGAAAGAGGCTAGCCAGGTCATTCTCAATTTGATCCGAATTGAGATGGAAAGTGCTCAACCCAAATCCGTCCCAGCTTAAATCCAAGTTCAAATTTAGCGAGCTCAACACTTAGCCTGTCTGGTTGTCATGAAAAGGTTTTTTCATGACAACTTTTTTTAAAAAAATCATTTTTAAGCCAAGAAAAGTTGGTTTTCTCATAATTTTTTTCTTTCCTTTTCTTGTGTGATTTTCTTATTTCTTCTTTTTTATACAATTCAAGGAAACAAGACTAGGCCTAAAGGTGTGCATGTTTCGCACCCAGGCCTTAGTAGGGCATGGCTGGGCCTGTCATTGCTTGTGACAGGCTCAAACCTGAAAAAGCCAAGGCATAAGGCCCAAGCACAGCCTAATTTAATTTTACAGGTTTAGCATCGAGGGATGCCTCCGAGCTTAATTTTTCAATATATAAACTAAATACTTTTATTAAACCCATCATTTTAATATACAAAGTAATAATTTTATGAAAAAAGTTATTTTAAAACTTTGGGCCTCGGGCTCTGGGTAGACCAAGGTTGGCTTGAGCACTGTTCAAGCTTAAGTGGATTTTATATCATCTCCAGTCCAAATGGACAGGTCCAACTCCATTACCAATCAGTGTGTGACATGTGGCATAACAAAGGGTGTTTTAGTTAATACATATAGTTCAAAGGAGGGTGTTACAGTAATTTCACAATTGATAAATACTGTATTTTTATTGATACACACCCTTTGTCAGACATCATGAACAAAAACTGGAATGATACCTGTCTATTCAGGGTGAAGATGATGTGACCTCGCTTTAGTATAATCTTAAATTCAGGCCTAAGCTAGAGCTACTCTAGATTCTGGCTAGCCCAGCCCAATGGATTCCAGATAGATGAACACCTGCTTTTGGATTGGTGAAGCAAGTGTTACGATAGGCCGCTTGTGCAATGAAGCGGGAGTGGAACCCATACATTTTTTGAATTGGGCCCAACTCCACTATGAGATGGTGTACTTTGTATGCAGGGCGGACACATCAACACCAAAAAGTGAAATGCACACCTCAAAAAAGTGTAAATCACTTTTTGGTGCTGATGTAACTACCCCTTATGCAATGCAAACTTTAGTTGTTTGTCGAAGAGTTGTACCAAATTCAAGGTGTTTTTTTGGGTATTTTGTTTTTAATTAAGTATATATATTGGTAAAATTACGAGAGAGCATCTTTTTCATAACAATTTTATCTTTGTTCACACCGCATGTCAACCCCATGGTGCGCATCACTCAGCAATAACATGAGCTGTGGTCATAAAAGATAGGACTCGGTTTTAACTTGGACCAAAATTATATATGTGCAAGACCTTAGATCGGGTGGAGTCAATCACATCCCCAACTTATTCTATACATTGGCAGCCCACATTTATCTTGTTGGGTGATCTATAATTTCAGTGGTTAAACAGCTAGTAGATAGATTTACCAACAAAAAGACAAAAAAGCCAAAACAGCTAGTAGATAAGAGTAATGCTAAAATTTAACAGTGAAAAGCCCGAGTCCTGTCACAAGCTGAATGCAATGACTTAAAACATAAAATTTTGGTCGGTGATTTTCACTTTTTGCAGTATAGATCTAATGCAGCATGGAATTAGTACAACATCAATGAATCTTGTTCACTTGATGTTGGGGATTGGAGGTGGTTTAGTTTAAAGGAAAACTACTTAAGTCTTAATTATTTAAAAGTATAAAAACAACACAAAATTTAACAATGGTGGAATCCTTAACGTCTCAAACTAAACTCTATTTCTTTTATATATATATAATTTAAGTTTATGTCCACTTTCCAAGATATGTGAAACTTCTTAAATAGAAAATGGAGGGAAAGTTCACCTTATAAAACCCACTAATTAATAATTTAATGAAAAACAATTTCCTATGACAACTATTATCTTATTCCCATAAAACTAATTATATTTTTAAACTACTCATTAAATTAGCTTATTTCCAAGAAAAACTATAAAAAAACAAGACTTAAGTTTCATTATTGTTTCTACACCAAAACTCCACTAAATAGTCGCATGAATCAATCCGTAATCCAAGGCCCAATTCAATATGTCAACCACAAAACCTACAAGAACCAACGCCGCCAGTATCAATATCACACTACAGCGGATGCAATATGATGGCAAGACGTTAAAGTCACAGGAGAGGATCCTAGGTGCACCTTTTGGTGGAAAATTTCAGACCTGTGTCACAGAACCTGCGGCGTACACATCTTGGCATATCTAGAGTGGGACGTGTGGCAAAGAAGTGATGTTTTCCATACCTTATTATCTCATTTTTCACCACGTGTTATGCTTTGGATATGACACAATATTAACCAGACTATAACAGATAGGAGATCATCCGCTTGTAATATGTGAAATTTAATTTGGGTTAGCATCTAGAATTGAACTCGAAATATGACCTGGATACAACCCGAATACAGAAAATTTCAGGCGAAGGTGAACAACGTGAATCCCCTTTTTATGTTTCCAGATCCAAACCGTATTCACATATATATTAAAGTTTTTGGGATATTTATATGTTTCATCCTAGGGTTGCTTGTGAAGGTGGAGAGGTTCCAAATTTGTAAGTTGTCTTTAACAAGTTTTTCCAAATAGTGAAAATTTTCTTTTTGATTCTGTTGTTTTTCCCCAAATTTAGGGTTTTTCACATAAATCTTGTGTTGTGCGTGATTTTTGTTTTTTTTTGTTTTTTGCTTGTTGATTTTATTGCATCCCGTTTTCTTCTAAGACAAAATGTAAAACGGTCCTAACACCATTCCACACACACGTATTTATAGGACGTGACTTAAATGGGCACATAAGGAAAACTAGTGGCGGATATGAGAGAGTACATGAAGGATATGGATTCGGAGAAAGAAATGCAGCTGTATAAACAATCTTAGAATTTGCAATTACATATGATCTTGCTATAATAAACGCATACCTCATAAAGAGAGAGAAATATTTGGTGACTTTCAAAAGTGGGTCAAATAGAAGTCAGATAAACTTTTTTTCTTACTAGGAGGCTAGAAAAGTCAATATGCAAGGATTGTAAAATTATTCTAAGGGAGAGTTTAATTACACAACATAGACTAATAGTGTTAGATGTTCGAATTAAAAGATGAAAAAGAAAGAAACAAGAAATTAATTACACAAGAATTAGATGGTGGAATCTAAAAAATGAAAAATTAGCAAAATTTAGAGATAAATTGAAAAACGAGGAAAAATATAATTTAAAAGAAGATATAAATGTCATGTGGAATGAAATGGTTGACTGTATTAAAAGAGTAGCAAAAGAGGTTCTTAGAGAATCTAGAGGGAAAGTGCAACTATCTAAAGAAACTTGGTGGTGGAATGATGAAGTCCAAAAAATCATTAAAGATACAAGATATTGTTATTAGAATTGACAAAAGTCTAAAAATATAGCACACTTAAAAAAATATAAAAATGCTAAAAAAGAAACTAGGAAAGTTGTAAGCGATGCAAAATTCAAGTCATATGATGACCTTTATCATAAGTCAGGTACTAAGGAGGGTGAAATAGGTGTATATAAACTTGCGAGAATAAGGGATAAGAAATGTAGAGACCTAGGCCATGTTAGATGCATTAAAAGTGAGGATCAAAGAGTCTTAGTAAA